>CM073759.1:57301681-57482482 GCA_037127475.1 Arma custos | reverse complement strand
CTATATTTTAGGAATAGATTAAAAACAGAAAACAAGATATCTAAATAAAAATAACAAAAAATGGCAGAAAAAAAACCTTTGCCAATACAAACCATGAAGGTTAGGTTCTGTACATGGCAATTACTGTATTGTTTGTAGGAAAATAGTTGTACAGTTTAGTGAATAGTTCGGGATCACGCTCAACCGCAAGGGTTTCTTCCAATTAACTCACTTTGTAGAGCCCTGGGGGGTTTGTAGATCACAACTAGATTTGAACCCGGAACCATCAGCGTAGAAACTCAGCAATTCCACACCCAGCTACCACTATACTTATACGACAATAATATAATACTAATGTACTAACGCTAAATACTAATATAAAGAATACATTCTAAATAATAGCGTTTGGATATACTGTTTTGGGGTTACTGACGTGTAAATAATATTATAGTTTACCTTTCACTCAAAATGTTTGCCTGAATTTAACCGCCAACTATGACCTGACTAATATTATGACTTTTGACCTAACTACCAAACGATGATTGATGTTTAATGAAATTATTCGACCCTGAAATTTAATTTTCTTTAATTTAGGTAAAGATAATTTACTTTGTGACATTCATTCCACTGAAGTCATTATAATATAATTATAATTATATTATTGATATTAATATTTTAACATTTCTTACTTATATAGAATGAATAATTTTATGTTTTCACAAAGAAATATTTGAAAGTGATCTAAATTATATTAATTTGTTTGATTATTCGTGGTTAGGGTTGGTTAGGATGATTAGAAGTAATAATTATGGAGCCTGGTAGATCAGAGTGAAGAGCGATGACTTGAAGTACTTAAGATCCCGTGTTTTTCCAGCTGTGGCAGATAAATTATTTTATCTGTTAACAGATTAAATAATTACAAGGTTCATTGTTTTTAGAACTTAAAAAAACGGATCTGCAGATCCTGCTGATGCTCACTTTACCTGTATAAAACGAGTACTCTTAAATTGAGAAAAGCCTTGTTGGAGAGGGTGAATTATGGCAAACCATCTTCCTCCACAACGTAGAAATAGCCTCAACCAGGTACTGAACCCAATATCCTTGTGGTTGGCACTGACACAGATGAAATAATAAATATCAGTTAAACTCAGTTCTGATGAAATGCATATGTTGTAAATTAGATAAAGAGGCTTCATTCTTAGCTATTATGAACAGATAAATATGTTATATATATATATATATATATATATATATATATATATATATATATGTATATTTTTTTTTTTTTTTTATTTCGGGCTTTTACAACCTTGTGTCATATGCCGAAACCCATTACATTTCATCGCCAATAATCTGTGCTCTCTCAATCTCCCTCCGTCAAGCCTCTTGCTGCCATCACCTCTTCAACCTCTAACCAATCACCTGCAGCTGTATGTAATATAAATTTGGTTTACAACAATCTAAAAAAAACTAAAAGTCTGTATGATATTTTTTTAATTTTTCACTTAATTTAAATGCATTTAGACTAAAACAATTAAATATTTTAAAGGTCAATATGTTCATACAATCAGTTTGGATGCGGTATCCAGATATGGTGTTGTGCGGATTCCTGACATTGAACAGAAGGCTATTAGTATCTGTAAGTATTGATTTTCACTTACACTTTGTAGGTAATATGTTCAATAACACTAGGGCATTAATTAATTTTTCAAAATCGAACATGTGAACAGCTATTGTAAGTTATTAAAGCTTCAAATCTTTTCTTAGTTTTGTTATAAAACTCTTTATAGCAATCTGTATCAATTGATTACAGCTACCACTGGTAGACTTCAGTGAATATATTAATATATAATTAGACAATAGAAGGAGCATTCAATTTGTTTACTACGAGTGCCCGCAACCATGAGTTTAAATTAATTTTAACCCAAAACCTTCTTCCTACATAACTGAATCTCATATGCCTTCTTGGCATCCCCAAAAATCCATCATACCATTTCTATATACCATGATAGTTTTTTAACTTGTGTTTCCTTATATGTAAATTTTGAGAATTACATTTAATAAAACTTGATGCCTAAATAATGAAAACAATTAATAACTATTTTATTTAAAGAGGATCGTAGTAATACCCACTTGCTAGTAGTTAATTTGAACTAACTAATTGAATTGAATAATGGATAATTGAAATGGGAAACGGATATGTAATTAGGACTGTTTTTTAATGGTTTATTTCCTTTGAGAACGTTCGTATTACTGCACAATCCCTTCCGTTACTTCAGCCGAACAACCCGGTTCTAAAGAATATTGCCAATTCTGTCTCAGAAATGCTGAAACTACTTCTGATTTTATGTTTAAAAGTGGATAGATACTTTACAATATAATTAAGTGACGCACTATAGCTAAAATTTATTACTATTTATAAGGATAGGAATAACCAAGAGACAAGTACCTTCTAGCTGACCACAGCCACACGATGTAGTAAATGTAGAGGTGATATAAATAAGCTGTAATAAAAACTCATAGCAAATAATATTTCTAAAAATATTTTTAATAGTATTCCCTATTACTTAAAAAAATATAGCTTAGAACAATACAATATGAAGAAATAAGAATGCATTTTAATTTGTTTCTGTTTTAGAATAAATATATATGTATGTATATATATATATATATATATATATATATATATATATATATATATATATATATATATACACTTATATATTAAATATTTAATAACGTATATATTTGTTTACAGCTTGTTTCTGGAGGTGTGACTTACCTTATCGTCTTGGTCCAGTTTAGATCTTCAGACCAACACCATTAATTGAATCACTTTTTATCTTTTGATTATTTTAAGTTTGTTAAATGTAATATGTTTCGTTTAAGCTCTATTGATCTAATTGCCCTTAAACAAACCATCCATTAAATGATCTTTTGTAGTCAAAAAAACATGAATATATAAATACCTATTGTCAATTTACATGAAATTTACTTTTTCGATAATTATTTCTATTTACTGAGGACTTTCAGAGCAGTAAGTACTTAATCACTTTACCTGGGCTATGGGCGCCCGCACCCTTAAGTCTAACATCGCTTTCTGAAACTCACTAACTCAGAGGCATGGAAACTAACGCATCCAATAAGAGTCTGGTCGAACGCTAAATTAATTATGACCATGCTTCTTTAAGCTATTAGAATCATAACTGATAAATATTTCCTTGATAGAGGAAGTGCAGACCTGTAAAAGATAAATCGATGTCCACATATTTCAAGAAGGAACCATTTGAATTCTACGGCTCTTTAAATAAAATAAGGCAAAAGTTTCCACACCGACGTGGAACCAAAACCACACGTGGTTTTATAAACCGAACTATCCAAAATGAAAATTATTTTGTCTGCACTCTATACACTCAAACTAATTCCTATTGAGATATGGTGAAAAGGATCGGTGTTGGAGTCCAGCCAATAAATTTTACACAAAAAAGTATAACTTATTTTATATGTACCAACGTTTCTGCCTAATTATATTAATGCAATAATCATCTCCAAGGTGAGAAGGCTGGTTACAACCAATAAGTCAGAAATTGTTAGCTATAGTATGCAATCTATTTTCAAAAAGTCCAGAAAATATTCACAAAATTAAAATTTATATATACGAAATTGTAGAAATGTATATAAACAAACAAATATTTATAAGAGTAAAAAACAAAAAAAAACTTAAATAAATACATGCATAAACCAAATTAAGAAAAGTGATGAAAGAAAAGTACAAGAGAAGGAAAAGAGAAGACTTGTGCACTTTTAAAAAGGTGGGTTAACACTGGTAGAGGCAATAGGCTTTTCCCAATCCCCATGGATCCCATAGTGCCAGCTTTGATTACAATATGTTTACTAAGATGCCAACAAGTACACACTCCAAATTTAAATGAATATGACTGTTAAAACTTTCGGAGACCTTTAAAGCAATTTTAGGAAATAAAGGGAAAATTCCAATTTTGTTCCATTACTTTCAAAAATATATAAATTGTGCAGAATTATGAGAATTGAAATTTAACTCGGGGGTACTAACTGAAACAGGGCAGAAGCGCCCACTTGCCAAATGTGCACGAATATGGCTCAAAACATTATATTTACAAACTATCTCTTAATATTTACAATGTACTTAATTTATGTTCGTTTATGCCTATCATAACAGAATACTTGTTATTCAATTCACAACCAGCAAATTCTAATACAGAAATATACACATTTTTTATCAGTGCGGCTGAATCGAAAAGAAATTTAATGAATAGGTGCTATAGGAATGTGCTGAGTTGAATCAGTAGTTGAAGGGGATTAAAGTGTTCTAGCTGTCTCTAGAACACATTAATTCCCTTCATAATGAACCTGCACCACTACAACCCACGAATGGTTGAGTACATGATTGTGACTGTACTCTTGATTGGACAACCCTTGTGCAGAGAGATGATTTGTTCTAGATCACGCTCAACTGCTAGATTTCCCCCCTTTTTTTGGGTACTCACTTTATAGAGGCTGGGTGAGCCTCAGGAGGATCTTAGATCCCATATGATCCATATCTGGCCACTAAGAGATTAAATTAAAGTCTGCCAGCGAGCGGGATTTGAACCCCCAACTCTACCACTGGGCCACTCTGCTCTCCTTGAACGATAATGTATTCCCTGAAATTCATTATAAATAAATTATGAACTAGGGAGGGTAGGGATGCCTAGGGGGGGGGGGGTGGTTTAGGTAGTATTGTAATTAATAATGTAAGACAGTGACTTAGGGTGATTTTTCTTTAATGAATTGGGTTGAGTTCAGTCTCGCAATACCAACAATAGAGACATGAGAGAATAAATGTATTGCCTATGTGATAGAGGAATCAGAAAAAAATTATAATAGTGTATGTTCCTTATTGTAAAGATTAGCACATGGGTGGAATCGCTGCGGGATGCAGCTCTTAGGGAATGGATCCCAGTCCTCACTGAAAGGGAAAATGTAGCAGTCAGAGGCTGCATATTTATGAACCTAACTTTTTACTGCTTTATTTCCCATTACCATAGCGGGCGCTTCTAGCCACACTTACCTCTCTCCTAGCTACGATTTCACTCTCACGTATGTTTAAAGACCATTGTTAATATTCAATATTACTATATTGAATCAACTATTAAAAATAACAATTTAATAATTTACTTAATGGAAAATACAACGATTATGTATTTTTTATTAGAGAACATTAAAAAAATTACTGTTTTTAAAACCAAATATTTGTATTATTATTTCTTTGATATACAATAAAAATATATACTGAAATATAATACTGAAAGTATAGTCCATTATCAACCGTCATTAGCCAATTGCTCGATCCCATGCTGATTTTTTGCCCTTGAAGAAACAGGGGCATGGATCGAAACAATCGAAGTAATCCTTTGGTGGCAGGTCTGGACTTGGGTGGGTGAGGCAGAACCCATGAAGTTCTTTAAACTTTTTTCGGTTGAACGGGAAGTGTGAGGACGAGCAATTTCTTGTTGGAATCGAAACAGGATAACGATCCGACCTTCGCCCACAATCTTTCAAATTGTTTGCGGTAGATTTCATAATTCATAGAACATCCATCAGGAACAAATTCTTGAAGAATAACGCCTTCAAAATTGAAAAAAAAAACGCAAAACATGGATTTTTTTTTAAATTGCCTGCTTTGCAATAACACCTTTAAATCTTCAAAGAAATCGGAAAAGCAGTTTGACCGCGATCTAGCTATTGTTCACGAGTATCCGGATTTCGCCAGTAAACCCTCTTTTCATCACAGGAGACAATCATCAGGTAAAATCTCATATCAAAATGGGTTTTCAATAAATTTTCACAAATGTCTAACTTCTTAACTGATTAAACAAGCTTTGAAAATGCTCTAAAGGGAATATTAAGTATTGGTAAGATTTAAATAGGATTAAAATATTTACCGTCCTTTGAAGTAATGATTTTGAAAAATATAAAAAAAAAAATTATACACCCTATTATGAGTTGTTATTGCTGAATACCGATGGCTTCAATAACAGTCAGCGGGTTGAATATTGGAATATATCTTTACTGTATAAAAATTATAAATATGCAGCTAGTGCTTACGAAATTTCAATGTGAAGATCGTACTTGCTTATTTAGTATTTATTTCTTTTGTTCGTAATACCAACTCATTAACAAGGGTTTAATTTGTTTACTCATTTTTGGTCATCAATGAACACGACTATGGGGTCGTTTTATACTACTGAAATCAATAAGAATGATTCAAATATATAAATAGGCAGATATGTATTTTTCAATGTCATTACTTTAATTCCATAATTGAATGATTAATGGAAATATATATATATATATATATATATATATATATATATATATATATATATATATATATATATATACATATGAAATAACATATGTAGGTACAGGAGATATTCACACCTAAAGGTTTTCATTGTTATGAATTATTTAGGCAAAACAAACAAATAAAACTATTTTTATTTGTTCCAGCTATATTATTAATTAAATGTAATATTAAATTAATATTCATATTAAATATTGTTCAAAGTGATCTTTTTGAGCATTAAGAGAGGCTCGGCATCTTTCTTCAACAGCAGCAGAGGCAGAACGGCACCAGATATGTGTTAGTGTTTCACAACGTTCAATTATCCTTCTTCGTAAAGAATGATAATTGAATATCAAATGGCATCAGGGCTGGAAAGCGCGTCCATTGATAGGGATAATTAACTGACAGTCGACTGTCGTGGACCTCTTCTGGAAGGATAATAAAATACTGTGATACAAGCGTTTGCAGACATACCTCCATAAAAACATTTTTTTCAAGTTTTCAGGTCCACAGTTCAAGGTTTCAGTTTAGCTCCCCTTATCCCTATACACTCTGTGTATATATGTGTGAGTAGTTATCTATTAATTAACCTTTCAATGAGGAGAGCGTTATATAATGCTAAGCGAGTTTTAGCGCCGGGCGGAGAGCATTAATCTATGGTGCCTTCTCTGTTCTTAAAATTGACGTGTGGAAGTTCAAATCGTCAAATTCGCTTCAAACCATTTGTTGGACCTTCATTTGGATTTTCACTGTCGTTTGTAATTGTCCTTTTACTATTATTTCTTTTCTCCTGATGGTTACAACTTTTAAAGGTAAGTGTACCCTTTAAATTTTAATTGAACATTCAGCATGCATGTTACTTTCAATGTGCTTAAATAAACGTAATTTAAATAAATAAATTTTTGAGATTACCAGTTGGTATAGCAAATATACAATAATTTATTTATTATTTATTGTATGTTTATTATAATGGCACTACAGTCCTGAAAATCTGGCCTTCTCCAACATAGCGAAACAAACTTATTCTATAAACCTGTCGAAAATATTTTTCAAATTTATCGTAAAATAAAGGAAACAGTACTGGGCCAAAGCTATATGGGATTTCAAGATGAGTGCTGTCACATTGGATTTTTATTCATAATCTGTTTTTATTCTTTATTTATTACGTCGAATATATTCAACCACTTTATAACAAATAAAATAAATCAATTCAGAAAGCGATGATTTTTTTCAATTAGTTGACTGAAGACATTTTTATTTTTTTCGCTTTGTCTGGAAACGAACATAATAATTTTTACATAAATATTTCATGAATATAATGCAATAATATTATAAAATACATCACTATACAGTTTTTATTAAATATTGCATTTTCAAGACAAAGTTACGTACGTATATTTCTACGTAATGTTTTCCGGGCTTAGTATATGTTTACTTTCGTGTTGGTTTGAGAGCATTATAAAACGCACACGAAAGTGCTAAAGCAAAAAGTTTATCAATTTTTTTTTTTTTTTCGGATTTCTTACCAGGGTTTTCATCATTTATGAGTTGCTAAACACCTGTAGATTTTAGATAGGAGATACTATGTCGACGCAGAGCAATGATGCTTATTCAACTACAAATAATGAAAAAAAGAAGTTTTGGTTAGTTACTGCGTTTATGTTTCGGGCAGCGGAGTCGCTTAATGTGTAGAGTAACGAGTGGCTATGCTGAAGGTTTCGAGTTCAAATCAAACGATGGAAGATAAATTATTTAATTCGTTAAAAGCTATAAATCGACTCTATGAAATATGTAGACGTTGAGATTTATGAGTTATGGTTGAATAACTTTTTAAAAATAATTTTTCTAAATAATTCAAAGAAGTTAACGAAAATTTAAATCCTCTTGTAGACTCAAACATCCAACTACATCAAAGATTGATGGTGCATCAGTGCTATTTTATCAGCTACAGCTAATGAGGAGGAGAAGTTTTGGTTAAGTGTTGAATTTATTTTGGTAGAGCAAAAAGAAAGGCGATCGGGGTTGTAACTTATTATTTGTTTGTTAATGTTATCGGTTAATGTTTTATTTTCTGAGAAACTTACTTTTATACTTTTATCATTAAATTAAAAAAAAAAAACGAGCAATATTGACCCCTCAGGGGAGTTATCAGATGTGGAAAGTGGTATATCTAAATGCTGATGAGAATATGACTTATTGATCTGTCGTTTACAAATGGTATAATTGTTTACTAAAGTGATGGTTCTGACGGAACTAGCCAATCAGCACGAAGCTCCCGCGTCCTTATCGCCTGCCAATCAACAGCCAATAATATAGCAGCTAATCACTCCTTACAGAGTCAACCAGCCAACCTATAAACACACATGAATATTGCCACCTGCACTTGCAGTTATTTCTATCGAATATTAAGAGATATTGCATTTCGTGATAGTGATAAAGTTGGCAAGAAACAAGATTTAGTGATAAAGATGGTAATTTTTCACCTATCGGGAGGAAGAAGTGTTGGTTATTTTCTTCAAGAAACCGTCTAAATGAGGTAAAAAACAATTATTTGTCGAAACGAGAAAAGAATAAGAAACACCGATAGGGTTTCGACTTATGATCATTATGCACTTCCGTTGGTGTAGTTGTGTGCTGAATTATTTTGTAGGACGTCTCTGGGTTCGGTAAAATATAAAATCTATACAAATACTCACATGCCTACATAAATTCATGTGTCTGGCCGAGAAGCGAATCAGGATGGCTTAGTTGTTAAAGCACCACTGGTGGGAGAACCAGATTCAAGTCCAGTTCTTGGTCATATCTTTTCTTTTCAAATAATAGTATTTAAAAATATTTAAAAATTATAAGAACTAACAATAAAATAAAATAAATATAAAATATACATTGATTTTTAATGTATTCTACAAATGATTTGATGTTACGCAAGTAATCCATATGACTTTGAAACAAATAGAAATACACATTACGCACATTCATTAGTAAATTTGTCGTATAAACAAAATCAGTAAAAGTATGCATCAATTTATTTAATGAAATGTCATATTAATTATTAAATTAATAAATAAATTACCATTACATCAATAAATTTAGCAAATAAATATTAAGAAACAAGCCCAAATGTCTTTCTCTTTGCTATCCAAATATAAACTCAATACTTGACCAAAAATTCTTCTCGTTAACTTTAGTGGATTAAATACTCGTATCATTGCTGTGTCATCAATCTTTATGTAGGCGTTTGTTGAATTTCACTAGCGCTAAAATCCTCTAATACTATAAATATACATTATGCTATTTTATTTCGGCGATTATCATGAAAATATTCTTCCAAGGCATATAATCGTTACGAATTACCTATTGTAGTAATAAAAGTTAGAGTATTTAGAGTAGAATGTAATTTCTGTCCAGCTCCGCTATAATAAGCTAAAGTTTTCCAATTATATTTTTATAAACTATATAAAATAATCAATAACGATAAAAGAAGTTTCCAAAACCTCATTAGATTAAAAGCTTTTTCCGTGCTGAAGCCAATAATAAAAACACGAAGGAATTAATTAAACTTATTGTAGTGTTTATAATGTATATCAAAATACTCTTCAATAGCTTAATACGTGTCTAGAAACAATACATCAAATCCAAAAATTAATTTTCATGTCAGTAAACTTCTTTATGTATTCTTTTTGCTATGTTAACACCAATCAATTAACAACTAACCAATCCAAGGTGACGAACCTCCTCTTGGATAGATTGTCTCTAATACCAGTGCTTCAGGGCCAAGTGGCTTCTGAAGTCCAACAATTGTTTTCCAAAGTGGCTTATCAACTAAAGCTTCCAGTTCGAACGTGGATTTAGTAGACTTTTCTGTAGTTTTAGAATTCAATCATTTGTTCCATTAGGAACCCAATCTAACCGAAAATGCTATCTCTCTCTCTAATTGTTAGACTTTTTTTTTTAATATAGTTTGTTAGGCTTTTTTGAGTTGTTGACAAATTTAATATCGGAAAACTATTGTGGTTTATTATATAAATGCAAATATTACTTTTCTTGGATGATAAAGATGTAACTTCAATGAATTGAGTTGGCAAATTTATTTATTGAAATTTATAACTGTATTATAAAAATACAAGTAAATAATACCTATGATGCATAATGGCATGGCAGTAGAGAAGTAAGTAGAGAAACTACCCACTACCATTACTCAAATAACAGATTTAACTTACAAGCTGTAAGAAGTAAGTCATGAGACTATCTTCTTTTCGGACATCTTGGATCATCATATTATACACAAATTTAAGAATGCCTGAGTGCTAGAAACATTAGTCATCAAATCATTTTCATTATTTCATTTCAGATTCAGAAGTTAGTAATGGTATCAAGATTATTGTAAATTTATACATAGCTAGTTTTTGCCAACGGCTTCGCTCGCGTCTGCCACATAAAGTTTCGTGACAGATTATGTTAAATAAATAATTTAGTTTTTTTAAACTATAAGTTACTCATACATCCGAAATTTCAGATGCTTAACTTCAAAACAGACGTATTCCATACAATCTTTGATTCCCTGTTACATTAAGGGGGAAACCGTTGGGGATGGAATTGTCCAAATTCCTTTCTTAGTGCTCATTTAAGCTATACAAAGAATCTATCTGCGAATTTCAAGACGCCAAGTTTAGTGGTTTCTGCTGTGCGTTGATGTAAATAAGCTAAATATTAATTGAATTCATCCACGTATAAATCCACGTGTCCCTGTTAGAAAATGATTGAGAATTTTACATTATATTTTTCCAGACTGAAGGGGAGCTGTTCCACCTTTCATGATTACGATACTATCATGACGAATAGGATGTTATTATTACTCCATCTTAGAAGAAATATATTAACAACATGTATCCTGAGGAAATATTTAAAAAGTCATTACATGAAGTAATGACGGAATGAAGATTAGCGGGGGTATTATTTACAAAATGCTGATTGCATACATTACCGGGGAAAATACAATGTCCTGTTAACCAAGCACAGAATATTAGTGTAAAGTATGGACTGCACCTGGACATAACCAAAATGAAACGGATGCTAATAAATAAACACACCCCAACTTACAGTCAAAATGCCAAATAATAGAACACTTCATACATCCTCCAGGAAACGATGATAAATTCAAAATTGGATCATACTATCGAAATAAGTTCAATCATTTAACAGTTTCAAGAAAGTTCTCACTTGTAAAAACTTGTCGATACATCTGAAAGCAAGACCTGTAAAGCTATTCCCTGCCCTGCTGTAAGGCGCGGAACTTTACCAAGCTTTATTAAAAATAACATCTTTTTTGAATCTGGAATGACAGAGCTAGAAAAATTTTAATGGTCATATAATATATATATATATATATAAGTTACGATTAGACTGAATATAAACACTAAAAAAATATATGGGTTTGGGCAGAGTAACGACACAGACAGAGATTCATTTAACAACTGACTTTATTTTCATTTTACATCAGTACTTATAGCTACATCGTGTTTATAACTAAACATAAATAAAAGATAATCCTAAGTATTAATATAACTTAAAGGTCCCTCAAATATTCACTTAACTTATATATATATATATATATATATATATATATATATATATATATATATATATATGTATATAACTTAAGAGCTTCGGCACATAAAACATAAAAAAAAAGAGAAGTTTGGAAGAATAATAACACGCATGAAGTCTAGTTAAACACTGCTTTATTCAAGTTACAATGCTCTATTTATAGTATTTACATTGTTGACATTCACTGTTTAGGATTAGTGTCTATACTGGTGTATGTCTTATCTTAACTCCCCCCTGCCAGTTTACGAACATTCTCGTAAACTCGAAAAACAGAAACAAAACATAAGAGTACCAAAAGTAATAAAAAGAAAATTAAGTACAATATCTTCCAATCAAGAAATCTAGCACTTATAAAACACAACAGAAAAGAAATCTTACACTATGTACAAGAGCTCACTTAGCACTTTAACTTAACGTCATCATCTTCTTCTGACCTACTATAACAAACACCAACAAATACAAAGTAATAATAACACTAAGAAGAAAAAGAGAGAAAACAAAATTACATACAACAGTAATCATACATATTTACAGCCTCCTGTCTCCAGCTGGAATTTTCAGCTGCTCAATATGCACCTTTCTACGTTTTCTGGGCTCTGCCAGACTCTGAATGGTGACCAGATTGTGCTCCCTAATCGCGATCACTTTTAATGGCCCCTCGTACCTGAGTACCTCCTTTGCGCGATTTGACACGATCTTTCTGTACACAATATCGCCTATCCTAAGGGTCCCCATGATATCCTTGACACCGAAATTATCCTCGGCTACTCTCTTACTCTTTTCCGAGACCATTCGTGCGTGCGCTTTTCCCCATACTGGGTCGAGTTTTAAACTGTTCGCGACGAGGCGTTCCGCCACGGTGTCGTCTACGACCGTATCTCGCGCATCTCTCCTTCGAGGCCGAAGACCGAAAAGAGCTTTAAATGGGGAAAACCCGGTGGCCATGTGGATCGAATGACTGTACGCCGCTACGGCGCGGGGCATGGCCACATCTGCCTCCAGACCTTTGTCGGCATGAAAAACCCGCAAATGCTCACCTAGGGTGCTATGTAGACGTTCAATCCCCCCTCTACTCTTCGGATGCCCAGGCGTGTTCCAATGCCATTCAACCCCAAGTTCCTGCACCTCCCTTCGCAATTTGGCATTATCAAATTCCCTTCCCCCGTCCGAGGAAATTCTATCGGGTACTCCGTAGAATTGGAACCAGATTCGAAGGGCCTCACTGACCGCCGCTGCCGACTTCTCCTTCACCGGATGGGCCATAGCTGTCTTACTGAAGACATCCACTATCGTCACTCATTTGAAACCCCTCCAAGTGAATGTGTCAATCTGGAGGTCCGTCACCGGTGCCGTGGGGGTAGTCGTCTCTGTTTGTAGTCCAATCGGAGGATGACGATCATACTTCGCAGTATGACAGACGGTACATTCCCGCACCATATCTTCCACCGTTCTCCTCATCCCTACCCAATAATATCTACGTTTTAGGGCTGCAATGGTCTCATTAATTCCGCGATGATTCGTTTTACCCTGATGGTACGCCAATGTCATCTCCTTCTGCTGCTCAGCATCCCGTAATGTTTCTACCATCAGACGACACCGAATAAACGCTCGGTCCATGCCTATCTTTTCTTTTCTCCATAGACCCCGAATTTTTTCCCACACTGTCCCGTTCCCGACGTAGAGGTAGTGGGTCGCACCAACTTTGGACGCATCTTTCAAGACCCTGCATATCTGCTCCTCTTTGATTCCCGGCTGGGACCAGATAGTAACGATACTGTGCTTCTCATACTTGGAAAATTCCATTTTCAGAAGTCCTGTCGTCCTGGTTTTCCATATGATCTGTCGGTTTTTATCGTTGACTGGCTCGTCTAGCTCTTCCATCTCCGTTGACCTTTCCTCCCCTGATCCGTCCTGGTCGGTGGAAACTTCATTGTCACGATTGTCCGTCCCAAGTTCTCCTTCCCCATCTGGCGTCCATTCCCGGATAAATCTTTGCAGCTCCCCCGAAGGTTCGCCCACCTCCGGTTCTATGGCGTTAATTTGGAGAGCGCGAGATAACCAGTCCGCCACCACGTTGTCCTTACCCGGCTTATAGACCACCTCCATGTTATACTGGCTGAGGATCTCTTTCCACCGCTTGACTCTCGCCGAAGACTCTTTTAAATTTCCCACCCACAGAAGGGGACGATGGTCTGTGTGGACCTTGAACCGTTTCCCGAACACGTAGGGCCGGAAGTGTTGGACTGCCCAAACGATGCCTAGTAGCTCGCGCTCCAGGGCACTATACCTAGACTCCGCGTCCGTGAGCCTCCTACTCGCATACGCAATCGGTCGATCCCCCTGCTCACTCTCCTGGGACAGCACGCTCCCCAACGCATACTCACTAGCATCCGTCGTAATGGAGAATGGTTTATGAAAGTCTGGGAACGCCAGAACCGGTTGGGTTTGCAGCTGCTCCATGCACTTCCTAACTTTCGCCTCTATTTCCGGAGTAATCCGAATCGTACGCCCCTTTCGTCGGAGCTCGTTCAGCGAAACGAGATTTTCGGCCATCTCTGGGACGAAACGGCGGTAATAGTTAAGGGTTCCTAACAGCCGCCGAATTCCTTTCACGTCAGTGGGAACTGCCATCTTGGCAATCGCCTCGACCTTCTTTCCGTCCGGACGCACCCCTTCCTCCGATATCGTGTGACCCAGGAAATGGATCTGTTTCCGCCCTATCATAGACTTTTCCCTGGAAAGTTTCAGCCCAAACTGCCTAATGCGCTGAAAGACCTGTTTCAAATCCGCAATATGCTGCGCCTCCGATCTACTAAAAACGAGAAGATCGTCCATGTACACTTGGCACATATTCTCGTCTAGACCACGCAGGAACTCGTCCATTAGCTTTTGGAACGTTATGGGCGCGTTCTTCAGACCAAAGGGCATACGCGTAAATTCGTAATGCCCCCTTTCGAATGTAAAGGCTGTCTTGCTCTGGTCCCTGGGGTGCATACGTATTTGATGATACCCGGATTTCAGATCTAATGTGGTAAAAATCACCGCCCCGCCTAACCTGTCCAAGATATCATCCAATCTTGGGATGGGGTATTTCTCGTCTAACGTGTTTTCATTCAACTGCCTATAGTCGATCACCACCCTATAGCGGTCCTGAGTCTCACCCTCAATGGACTTTTTCTTTACTGCGCATAAGGGGCTATTAAACGGTGACTTACTATCGACGATGATTCCCTGCCGCTTCAGCTCCTCTAGTTCGTCCCGGATGTGGTTTCTCAAGGCCTGTGGGTATCCTTCCTTAACGTAGGTAGCTTTCTCCGACTTAAGGTTAATTTCGTGGAGAGTTTCCCCTGTCACGCTTAGCGGTTCCCCTTCGCGAAAAAAAATGTCCGCATATTTGTCTATCACCCTTGTCCGCCATTCCCTGTCCTGTGTGATCGCTCCCACACGCCCTTCCTCAATCGTTTTATACACCTTTTTCCCGATTTTTACACCCCATGCACCCCCTGAATTCCGCAATTTCACACCCAGTTTTCGGAGTAGGTCGCAACCCAGAATTCCCCCGTACTCCCGCGACATGTCCTCTACCAAGTGTAATGTCGCCACTTCACCCTCACGTCCCCATTTATCCAGTGTCAACTCGATTTCACCCTCGACGGTACAGGGACCACTCAAAGTGATCAACTTACACAGACACTTCCTGAATTCTGGTATACACTTTCTTTTAAATATTATACTTAAACTCTCCTTAATCACTAAACTACAGGAACTCCCCGTATCCACTAAGCATTTCCACCCCTTACAAAATTCAATTATAGGCAACCGCTCACACTTTTTCCCAATAGTATTAACACATAAAAGGTTGCCCCTCCATTTACACCATCCTCATTCCCTGCTTACCTCCTCGGGTCTCCTCCCTGCACTCCGCTGTTTGCGCCTTCCTCCAGGAGCCCCTCTGCTACCGGATTCACTGCCCTCCGTCTCGGATCCCAAAGTCCCAGAAGATCTCGATGAAACAGATGGAACTCTACTCCTCCTCCATATTCGCTGAGCGTTTATTTCCATCGGTTCTCCACGATCGTGATCTCTCCTTCTTATGTACGGGCATTGCCTAGCCATGTGCCCCTCGCATTCGAAGCAGCGCGTGCGTGGGCACTGGGCCATCAAGTGCCCTGTCTTACCACATTCGTGGCACCTCCTGTCGTCTCTTCTCGAGTTCTTTCTGTCACCAAATTGCCGCTTCTTTCTGATCATCGGCTTCTTTCTAACAAACTCTCCCTCTCTTCTTCTCTCCGGTTCTATCCTTGCTCGATTTCTAGCTACTTCGTTTCTGCGATAGGACACTTTACTCCACCCTGGTTCAAACACTTCTTTTTCCTCCTCGTCCCGGGCACTCGCATCCACCATATCCTGAGCACATTCTACGAATATCTTATCCCTGGGCAGACCGTCCTTCTTTCCGGTATCCCGTGCCAGTTGTACTTTGAGGACTGTTGTCATGAACAACATCCAGGCTTCCACTGCGCTGGTTTCCATCACTTCACGCAATTTTTCATTTATTTTATTTAGTTTTGTGAGAAGTCCTGCTGCGTATTGGCCATTCGACTGCCCTGTTACCTTCATCTCTCTAAACATCTGTAACATGTCGCCCTCCTCCATAGGCTTTTTTCAACCTCTCCTTAATCACCATCCATGGAGTATCCTCATCGGCTTGGATCAAATTTAGGAGACTCCTCCTGACCCGACGTGCTAATGCCACTTGCAATCTTCTCGCGTCTGTTTCCTCCAAAAGATCAGCCGCCTCCTGTGATTGTATGCTGCCCATGATGCCGTCTCCGCCTTTCATGAAGTGGTTGAGCTCATCCACATCTCCGTTGAATTTCTCTAGATCAGAGATTTCTCTCCTAATGTCTTGCGCGTTAGCCTTCCTCAATTTCATTTTCTCCAGCGCATTTTTCTCTTGCGCTATTCGATTTGCTTCTTGTGCGGATAAGTCCGCCCGCGCCATGGCTAGAGTAGTCGATAGATACGGCGGGAACTCCGGGTTCTCTTGTTCCGGCTGTTGTGGGTCTAAAGTTAGCGTTGCCGGCCTGAGAATACTTTGACCGTGTTCATTCATGCTGGCACTTGTTGACATATGAATTAATAAATAATAAATAAAACAAGAATAATTCGAAAAAAGGAAAATAAAAAATTTTACGAACTGTTTTTACTTAAAAAAATATCTTCACTAGGAACTGTTAACGAACTCCCGGGTTTCGGCACCACTTAAGAACTTCGGCACATAAAACATAAACAAAAAGAGAAGTTTGGGAGAATAATAACACGCATTAAGTCTAGTTTAACACTGCTTTATTCAAGTTACAATGCTCTATTTATAGTACTTACATTGTTAACATTCACTGTTTAGGATTAGTGTCTATACTGGTGTATGTCTTATCTTAACTTATATATATATATGAATTATATATTCATATATATATATATATATATATATATGAATATATAATTCATTTTCATTTCATTCATAGTTCTACTTTGAATTTCAAGATAATATCCGATTCGAATGATATTACAAATACTGGAAAGATATGAAAGAAAGGGAGCAGAAAGGAATATTCCAATGAATGATTTAATGTAAATCGTATCCGCACTTCGATGATGAATCCATACCATAACAAATAGAAAATATTTAATAAAAAACTAGGAGAGTAAATAATGGGAATATCCTAGGTTGCCAACTCATGCGAGAAGAGCATATCCATGTGGAGGCTGTGATGGAAATGATATTCGGGGAAATGTCGACATTGGTGCACACATGGCATAAAGTATTTTCTTATTTGGTTAATAACAATACGCTTCATATCGATTACCATAAAATTCATTTCACTCAACCATTAACGAATAATTAGTACATTTTTTTCTCTTTATATTTTCATCCACACCTGTCAAATACAAGTAATTGACAATCAGGAGATTGGCTGACTGAAAAATAGTACAAAATGACATGGAAGACATGACGAAGAACAGTACCCAGCGGTACATCTCCATTGGCTTGCTTTAATAAGTCTCGGCCACGTTTCTCGGCCAGCCCTATCAATTCTCTTTAATGGCTTAAATTCAACTCAATTCAGTCATTAATATTAATGACTTAAAGTCAACAAGATCCAAAAATAAAGTAATGTTCAATTGGCATTCTCCCCGTGTATACATCGCAAATTGCGAGAACACGGAGATGTAGGATCAGTGAAAAGAATTGATAGGGCTAGCCGAGAAACGTGCCAGGGTGGCCGAGATGGTTGAGGCGTCACCAGAGGCGTAGAGGCGAAATACCCGGGTTCGAGACCCGGTCCTGGCCATATCTTTTCTTTTCAAATAAAACATTTATATATATGTTCGCATGTGTTACTCAACAGTTGGCAATTTTAAGTCAGTATGCAGAGTTTTGTCATTGACCTACCAAGGTGCTTTTGTGACAACTTTCAGTATTTAAATACCTAATTAGTGTAAAAATGGCATAGAGCATACTCGTAGATTGAACAAATTTAAAGTTCATTGAACTCCAAACTGATTACTTCGAAATCGGGGTATCTTAAAAATACCTATAGTTACGAAAAAAAGGGATATAATAATCAGATGTAATTAAAACAGTAACAAGAACTCAAAACGTGCCTACTTCTCTGCTCAACAAAGGAAAGGTGAAAGTTACCTTTTAAGGCTAAATTAAAAAGCAATTTTTATTAGAATCTTACTGAGCAGAGGGAGTGGCGAAGTGGCAATAGCTCGATTCCTGCCAATTAAGAAAGGATTAGAGGAGCTTACGGAGGTCGAGGCTATTAGATCCGCTTTATCTCACTGTCTTCTCTTCCACTTCTTTCTTTTAAAACTAAAATTCAGCAACACAATCTACTACAATCCACTTTCAGAACAAAGCAATACTGATACAATTGATTTTAGAAATTGTAACAATATTAAACAGCTACAGAAATTCAAATGTGTCGGGGAAATTATCGAGCTAAATTTTGCCGAGGTTCACCCACTCGATCAATGACGTAAATTGTTTATAAAATGTATTTCTATCCAGGAAGCTTCATCAATGCTTCCGTGTTCCCAGTAATGTAAACTTCCTCCTTCTATCATATGTGTATTTTATGTTATGTTAAGTATGTGTATGTTAAATAGATTTGGAAGTCGTCAGCATATAGATGGTAGGAACAGTGGTCAACAGATTTAGGAAGATCGTTGATGTAATCGTTGAAAAGGAGAGGCGAGATGCTTGAGCCCTATGCCACACCTGAGGATAGAGTGAGGAAAGAAGAAAAAGAGTTGATTGAGCATGGAAACTTGCTTGTGCCATGTCACAGAAGAAAGATTGGAACCATAGAATAGGTAGAATAGGATAATGACTTTAGTTTGCCACATAGAACAGAATGGTTCATGGAATCGAAAGCTTTAGCAAAATCAAGTAGGATTGGCACAGTTAATTGTTTGCTGTCCCTGGCTGTATGTATGTCAGTGGTGATTTTGGTGAGGACAGATTGTATAGAGAATCCAGGACGAAAGCCTGATTGAAGTGGGTCAAGGAGTTTGGACTGTTCGAAAAAATTTGATGTTTGCGACTGGAATATTCTTTCGAGAGGTTTGGAAACGTTGGAAAGAATGGAGATTGGCTGGTAGTCTTTGGGAAATACAGGGGTAGAGGTTTGTTTATAGGATGGACTAAGGCTTTTCTCAAAGAAGTCGGGAATACTGCGTTTTGTAGTGAAAAAATAGTGAAAAAAATGACAGGTATGATATCGATGAAACACAATTTAAGTAACTTGACGGGGATCTCGTCAAAGCCAATAGAACTAGAGCGGGATGATTTTGATATGTTAATTGAGGCAGACAAAAAGTAGGAGTTCATCTTATCGGGAGGGGCAGGAATGTTTCTGGAGGATGGGTGATTACAGAGTTAGAGCTTTCGTTGGAGTTGCCATTTAGATTTCGGATTGGGAGCCGTAGAAAGGGCTATATTCGGAAATATTCGGATTTTGCTTGTTTGATTGTAGACTGACTGTCTCGTATTGGGAAGAGCCCTGAACGCTTGGTAGTCATCAGTAAGACTAATATGTCTAAAGCGTCTAAGGCCAGCATCACACTTCCTTTGCAGGTCTTTAATTGTTTGACACGTCCAAGAAAAGGATGGTGACGGTTTATGTTTTCAAAATTTATAAATTATTGAGTGATATTTCTACTATTATTGGCAAATGGTATAGTTGCAATAAGTTTTTATAAAACATTTCATTTAATAATTTTCAATATTTTTCCTAATAATGATCTTATTTCGGTGAATATTTTTTTGTTTTCAAAACTCAATAACTCAATCATGTGAGGTACTTGAATTTCGAGAAATTTGTTGTTGAGAGCATTTTTCTGGTGCAATTCACTTACACGATTCATATAAATTAATCAGGTGTGGGCGGTTTTGATATATATTTAATTTCCAATGCATTTGATATTTTATTTGAATGAAGCGTTATTCCCGAAATTGAAACTTCTCTCTCCTACTCTCATGGTTTGATTATTATTTATTCATTTAACGTCAATTTTATGCTACATCTCAATGTAAAAGTCCTGTTTAACTGTTAAAACACGTTTGTTCTCCCATTTGTGTCACCTATCAGGTAAGAACACGTAATACTTTACTTAAAATAAAATAAAAAAATTGTACCATTACAACCCGTGAAGGGTCTGGGGTATAGTACAAGGTAGATAATGTACTGTTTCATTGACAACGGTTCTGCAAGAAGGTCACTTGTCCTAGATCACGCTCAACCACCAGATTTTACCCCCTTATGTTGGGCACCTTATTTTTATAGTATTTTATAGAGGCTGGGTGAGCCCCAGGAGGGTCCTAGATCCTATATGATCCATCTCTGGCTGCAAACAGACTAAATAAAGGTACTGTCTTGCAGCGGGATTTGAACCAGGATTTTCGGCATGGCAACTCAGTGCTTACCGCTGAGCCACTCCGTTCCCTTGAATACTTGAAATATATGATAAAATAACAGTTATAAACATGCATGTAAATTGTAGTGATGTAACTTGAGCTACTAGTAATACAATTAAATGAATTGCATAATTTCTAGGATGGAGAACCCTCATAGTATTTAAGAAAATACATTTTGGCATATTGAGTAATTAATTATGTAGGTCGTAAGAACAGTCCAGTCATACTTGATTTTAATTTATTTCAGGATATTGTAATTTCTAGTTTAATATAAGTTCAAGAGAATTAATAACTCTCTCAGGAATTTCGAACTAATTAGAGTTAATTGAATTATTTTTCAGTTGTCCTTGGATAAAAATACAAATAAATTAACGGAACCTAAATTATAATTTTATTTAACCTATAATTTAAATACTGGTTAGAAATATTTAGATTTGAGAAAAAATAAACAAAACGATCTCTGTTTCTCTTTTACTTTTACCTATATTGTGAGACTGGTTATTTTTATTCTTTATAGCGAAGTTAATATATATATATTTTTTAAAATACTGTATAGAAGCTCGTCAAATACAACAAAGGCTTTCAACTTATAAAACTTCTTTTTGTTCCCCCTTTGAAAACAAAAGTCCTGCAACGAAAAAAAATAAAATAAATGAAACTTAGTTGAGGTACATGAAAACGACAAAGGCTTGTCTTGGATAAAGCAGGACTGTTCTTTGATGTGAATTGAAGAGTGAAACAAGGAGATGCCCGTACCTCTGCGACTTTATTTAACAATACATCAGAGAAAATCTCTCACTCAATGCAAAGGTCTGGACAAACTGGGAGTAACCTCACCAGAACAATGACGACTTAAAATACATATTTGTATAATTAAAATCATAAGAAACTCGTACTAGCTCTGCATTTGTATGTAAAAATGCCATTAATCCAACGAAATCTGCTGCGCAACATAAATTCCTCATTTATTAGTACATTAGATAATCAGACGAAAGATCTCCTTTCTCGGGTGATTTTACCAAATCAAGATGGGTCTTTTCTCAATAAACTTATGATTTTTTCGAAAAGCGGTTTTTTTTTTGGGGGGGGGAGGTTTATGGTACCTTGGAATAAACATTTTCTATTTCTATTCATTCGCTCTGAATTTTCCATATTTGTACTCAAAGGTGCTAAAGTGGATGAACTTACAGAAACCATTGAGTTTTACTCATTAACAATGAATATTTTTACAACAATCAACAATAATAATTTATTCCACAACAAATATGAAATAATATGAACAACAAATACGAAAACACTTTATTGATCATCAAAAATATAATTGTAACATTTTAGGGTCACTAACAAAAGTAATTTCGCTCATTTTATTTATGGATATATTTACTCATGAAAGGGAGTGGGGTAACTGAGTGCGTTGAGTTGCCTTAAACCTATGCCGAAGCTACCGGGTTCGAAAAAATATATTTTCCTCTGCCTTCTGTATTTTTTTTTTAAATGGAGCATTTACCAGAAATCGAAACCTATCTCACTCATCCTTTTTTTGTGAGTTTATGCACCTTTAAAACGATTATCTATCTATCTATACATATTTTAAATCAAAGTCCTCAGCCGCGTTTGTTCGCTGTAAACTCAATAATGAGGTTTTCACCAATAGATAGAATGCTTCACTAGGAAGGTTTAGGTATATAGTTTGTCAAGATTTTATGTAAATGGGTTGGAATATAACGATAATTGTCGGAGTTGTTGGAAAAAGTATAACCGCCTGGGAGGTTTCATCGAAGGCGCTCCAAATGTCTTTGTCAAGTAACGAAATAATGCATGGTGGAATATTTCTATCTTATAGATCTATAAAAAAGTCATTGATAGCATATATCTATCTTTTAAAATCTTCTAAATAATTGATAACATACAATGCGGAATTTGGAAAGCTTTTTTGATGAGCACAGTATTAATCCTTACCAAATTATATACTTTATTTACTTAAGCATTTCATGCCCATTATTAGAATATTATATACCATATAATATAAATGAGTACCTTATGGGTTATCGCAAAAACTTAACGCGCGAGAAAATTTTTGGTTATAATATCTACATAATAAAATACATTAGACAGCAACATGACATAATTTAATTTAATTATCCCTTAGTCTTTTATGTTTGAATAGTGAAATAATGAAAACCATGCTTTAAGCAAAAAGTCTTCCAAGCAAGAAACTACAGTCTTCAGTTAAAGGTTTTGTTATACTACAGTTATCAAAACTAGTTTTAATGTCTTATTTGTTTACCTCAACGTATTTTTTTATTTAGCCTTTTTATATAACAATAGCGCAGGATCATAGCTAGAAAATTTGATTTAAATGATTTTGCTATGATTCTTTCTCCATTCTTGTGATATTTTTTTATAAGTGATCCTGAGCAGGTTTATGTCATTGTTTTTTAACCTTCTTATTTGAGAAAAGGAAAGAGGAGAACAAGAGGATTATGGTGTTGAGTGTTGACAATTGAAATGTTGTTCATTTGTAGTGAATATTTTACTGTTGTAATGTTAATATCGTAACTAAATAAGTACACATAGTTGAACTTTTTGATATACAAAATTGTGAAAAAATATTGTACATTATTAAGATTATGACCAAATCTTTCCTTTAGAAGAACTCCAATCTCAAGAGGACTCAAGGAAAAAGAGGGAAAGGAGTGAAGAAAAAGAAGTAGTTATGAAAAATACTCATAAAAAATCAGAGCCAACCCATAAAGGGAAGAAAATGAAAAATATTAAAACTCATCGAAGAAATACTAGTCTGGATAAATTCCTCGTGACTCGTAAAGAGGATGATAGCGGCCTTAACAAAAAGGAAAATGAAGCCCCAAGCAATAGTTCACAGCAAGAAGAGGATCCTAAATTTCATGAACAGACAACAATTAAAAAATCCAGCTCTAACACCCTCCACGTTTGCACCTTAAACGTGAGAACGTTGCCGGGAGAGGACAGGCTAGCGGAATTTGAAACAGCTATAAATAAAATAAAATGGGACATTATTGGTTTATTTGAAATAAGAAGGAAAGGTCCAAAAATAATAGAACTCAAATCAGGCAATATATTAATGTTTACATCATCTTTGAATGGCCTGTACGGGACAGGATTTTTAATTTCTAAAAAATTTAAAAACAACATTATAAAATTTGAAGAGACTAACTTTAGAATTGCCACCTTAATCCTATCTCTAGGAAAGAGTAAAATTATCACTTTGGTTCAGGTTTATGCTCCCACTGCAGACTCAACTAGAAGAAATTCTCAACAACACCAGCAGGAAAAACAACTATGTAGTGATAATGGGAGATTTCAATGGGCGTGTTGGAGAAAGAATTGGAGGTGAAGAAGCAGTATTGGGAAGTTATAGTTTTGGACAAAGAAATGAAGGAGGAAATAGAATAGTGAATCTGGCTCTCTCACAGAACCTCAAGATAGGAAACACCTTTTTCGGTAAAAAACAGAAAAATAAATGGACATGGCAGTCACCTAAAGATCAGAAATTTGAAATTGATTATTTACTCATTAACCATATAAAATATCTTAAAACTGTACATGTTATCCAAAATCTTGATTAGGAGTAAACTATGGAGAGAAATAACTAACCCCACTTCCCAGTAGGAATTGGTCTCCAGGGAAGTTAGACCATCACTCCCTAAGGGGAAGGCCTACAAGAAATTAACAAGCAAAAATTGTATATAGTATCAGTAGTAAAATTGTTTTAATTTTTATTATAATTCCTGTTATTTTTTTTGTAATAAAGGCTTTATTCATTCATTCATTCATTCATTGTACATTATTGTATGGCTGAATGTTTTACCTTCGGGCTGTTAATCGAAAAACAGACTATTGCAATGAATAAATTATCTTAAGAACAAACTTAGATTTTAATACAAAGACATAGGATAATAAAACCTCAATACGCCGCTGGCCTTCAAGCTTTTAGCATGGAATTACATTAGATTATTTGTTGAAATCATAGCCAAGAATGGAATAACTTCCCTCTTGGTTATGTCGAATATTTGTAGTATAGTTTGTAAAGTTTTGGGGATGTTGCCTTAAAAGCCTGCCCGAACGGGGAAAAGGGAGTTGGGTATGCGGACTGTTAAGAAGGGAGGCTGATATGGACATCGCCTGAGGAGGCCAACTTTTGACTATTTAACTCCAACTACGGCACATTAGAAACTTCACAACGGCTCGACTCCAAACTGAGCCCAAACCACATTTTACCATTCCGGAGAAATTTTTCTGACGTTTCAATTCCCTTACGGCTTCTTGAAAACTTTGGAAATCGAAGAGGTCAAAGAACTTTGATGGAAATATTTTCAAAGGTAAACTTATTTTCAGGATGCAAGGCTTGAAATGGAGTTATTATATAGGCAACTAGCTTTTGCCCACGGCATCGCTCGCGTGGAATTTGGTCTGCCACATAAAGTTTCGTGACAGATGATTTTAAATAAATAATTTAATTTTTATTAACTGTAAGTTACTCGTACATACAAAATTTCAGATATTTAACGTCAAAACTAACGGATTTCATACAATCTTAGTACTCCTACTATATTAAGGGAGAAACCCTTGGAGGTGGAATTATAAAAATTCTTTTCTTAGTGCTCATTTAAGCTATACAAAGAACCTATCTGCAAATTTCAAGATGAAGTTCAGTGGTTTCTGATGTGCGTTGATCACTGGGTGTGTTAGTCAATCAGGTCACAATTTTATATAAACTTCATCTGTGTAGTGTGCTGATAAAATGTAGCCTATATCCTTCCCCAGGCTTGAAATCATCCACATCAAATTTCATCACAAACGGTTCAGCACAGCCGTGAAACATACAATGACACTGATTATTAAACGGGACGGACAGATGTTATTAAGAAACTGCTTCTATATAAATCAAAATCCTTCTGTTACCTTTCGGTATTTTAGAGCGTTACAAAGGGCTGAGTCCGCTGAAGGCGGGTTTAACTCGAACCGGCTCAAAGCCGCTGACTTCATAAAATACATAACAGGGGGGGCTGTTTAGTGGGATTATTCTGTAAATTATATTACTTGATTTGTTACGTTCAGAAAAAATATGTAGATTTTGCGAGTAAGAAACACGTGAGCAAGCTATTCAGAGGGGAGAACTTTATCCGACTTCCGAATATTTATCGTTTATTATGACCAAACTACAAAAATCATTATAAATTGTTAGCTACGGGTTATTCTAAACTACTTGTTTCGATCCATGGCCCATTTTCTTCAAGGGAAAAAATTTGATAATTTTGTGGAAGTTGAAAATGCGGTCCAAGAGGTCTTTGACAGCCATCCCAAGGAATAGTATCAGCGAGACATCCAGAAAATGGCTAGCAGATGGCAAATGACGGTAGATAGCAATGGAATATACTTTGAGTATCAATTGTATTTGATATCAAAGAAATAATAATACAAATATTTGGTTTAAAAACGGTCTTTTTTTTTATACCCTCATTGCATGTATAATTTTTTTTTGCACATATTTTCCACTGCAAGTTCGCTTCTTCTGTTCTAAAGTTTCATGTTACCTAATTACAAAATTGCTATCAATTTTGGGTGGGCGGTATGTTTAGTTCTGTATTTGGTTTTTATGAGTTCTAATTTTTTTGTATATAATTCCGGGTCAGTCTATTTGTTCACTGCCTCCTAAATTAGCCTATTGTTAACCGCTTCCATAAAATAGTCATTTGTTTATGTAATTCTAGATTTGAATTTTACTTTAGTTATCTTTAAGTCCTTACGTTAGTTGTCCGTTAGTTAGTTAGTTACGTTAGTTGTCCTAAACCCCTTTTCTTGAGAATCTTTCCGAATTGAGAAGACCGGCATTTGACGTCAATTTTCCATTTTGTTTTTTATCATATTATTTGTTCCTTTTTATTCATTTCTCAATCGCGTTCCGTACAATTTATATATATATATATATATATATATATATATATATATATATATATATATAATATAATATTTAGATCTGGAGTTTCAGTCTTTTATTTCTTTATTAATTTTTCAGGCGACGTTTCGAGACTGGGTTAGTCTCATATTCATGCCCTGACAGTGAACAAACGAGCTTTTTAGTAAAAAACATCAAACAGCACACTAAAATAGATGTAAAATGACCTGTGTAAGATGGGGTGTACTTACATGTTCTAAAGAATGAATCAGTTTTTCATTAATCTGTTGCCTCTTAAAACAGCATAAATTATTTGTATTGTAATTGCTGTGATCAATGAACAAGTAATCCATTTTTTAGGAACAGCAGTTTATGTAATTGTTGAATCATATTAGATTATTGTTATTTTTATATATTATGAATTGATTAAATTTGCATAACACGAGCTAAGACCCTGAACATTCGATTTTTTATTTACAGCGCGATTTCTATATTTCTCTATAGTTATCATCTCCTTTATATATTCCGTTTGAAACTATTTTTCTCTTGGTGTATTATTTTAGGTTTATCAAATTTAAAGGTATGTTGTGTATTTCTAAAATGTGTAGTGAGAGCTGTTTGATCTGGTTTATTGGGGTTTTTTATTATTGAATCACAACTATATTTGTGTTGGTACACTCTACGTTTTAAGTATTGTTCTGATGTTCAGAAATATGATTTACCGCATTTATCTTCACATTGTATTTCGTACACGACATTTGATTTTAGGTCTAATTTATCCGAATCTTTGGTTTTTGTAAATAGTCTTGACACAGTGGCTGTGTTTTTGAAAGTAATTGCGGAGTCTTTTTTACTTTTATTACCGGTGAGTGTTTTTGCTAGTCTTTCTGAAAGTGTTGGTATATAAGGTAATGTATAGAATTTTTTAGGATTTGTTTCATTTAGGTTGTTTTGGTTAGAAAGTGTTTTTAATAAATTGCGAAGGAGGCTGTGCGGATAACCATTCTTTAATAAGAGGTCTACTACGTTGTTTTCGGCTGTTTTTTGGTGTATTGGGGATGATAATTTTCTCGCGCGATTTATTAGGTTGTTAGCCGTATTTATTTTATATCTTTTGGGGCATTGGCTTGCGTAGTGTATGTATCGACCAGAGTGAATAGGTTTTTGCCACCATTTAGTTTCTATTTCTCCGTTTGATTTTCTGATTAAGAGAACGTCTAAAAATGGTATTTTATTATCTTTTTCAAATTCAATAGTAAAGTTTAACCGAGTGGAATATTTATTAAATTCATTTAAAATTATTTCTTTTTCATTATTTTCAGTTGGTATCGCTGTTATTATATCATCCACATATTTGAATAGAAACGGGATATTAAATGGTATTTTTGGCATGACTGTATTTAACAGTTCTTCTAAGTAAATATCAGCTAAGATAGGTGAAATAGGAGATCCCATAGGGCAGCCGAATTTTTGGATATAAAATTTTTCATTGAATTGAAAATATCCTCTATCTGTACATAGGGCCAGTAATTGTAAAAATAATTTTTTGGGGATTTTTGTATGCGTTTTTAATTTATTCCAATTTTTTTCTATTATAGTTTTTATTTTGGAAATGCATATGTTAGTAAATAAAGACGAGGAATCTAATGAGATTAATTTATAACCTTTAGGAATTTTAATATTTGTGATTTTTTGATGAAATTCAAATGAATCTTTAAGATTATATTTATTTGTAGATAAGTGATTTAACAATTCAGCTAAGTATTTTGAAAGCTCATACGTCGGTGAATTTATGAATGATACTATAGGTCTGACTGGGTTTCCGGGTTTATGATTTTTTATAACTGTATATAATTTAGGGGAAGTCGGGGAATTGGTAATGAGTTTTTTGTATGTTTTTATATCAATGTAATTATTCTTCTTTAATAATCCTAGAGTTATGTTGGTATCTGTCATCAATTTATGTGTAGGATTGGAACCGACCTTTTTATAAGTTTGGACATCATTTAGCAATAACTGAGTTTTATTTATGTATTCGTCTCTGTTGATCGCGATAGTTTGGTTTGTTTTGCCTGTTTTTGTGATTATTATATTAGGTTGTGTTTTTAAAAATTGTTTGGTTTTTTTGTTCAATTTTTGTATGTTAAAATCTTTCTTGTTATTATTATGTTTAGTATTTATGCGTTAATATAATTACAAATGACAAAAATATAAATACGGTCATTATTGAATTGTATAATTGTATAATAAATTGACGTCAAATGCCGGTCTTCTCAATTCGGAAAGATTCTCAAGAAAAGGGGTTTAGGACAACTAACGTAACTAACTAACTAACGGACAACTAACGTAAGGACTTAAAGATAACTAAAGTAAAATTCAAATCTAGAATTACATAAACAAATGACTATTTTATGAAAGCGGTTAACAATAGGCTAATTTAGGAGGCAGTGAACAAATAGACTGACCCGGAATTATATACAAAAAAACTAGAACTCATAAAAACCAAATACAGAACTAAACATACCGCCCACCCAAAATTGATAGCAATTTTGTAATTAGGTAACATGAAACTTTAGAACAGAAGAAGCGAACTTGCAGTGGAAAATATGTGCAAAAAAAAATTATACATGCAATGAGGGTATAAAAAAAAAGACCGTTTTTAAACCAAATATTTGTATTATTATTTCTTTGATATCAAATACAATTGATACTCAAAGTATATTCCATTGCTATCTACCGTCATTTGCCATCTGCTAACCATTTTCTGGATGTCTCGCTGATACTATTCCTTGGGATGGCTGTCAAAGACCTCTTGGACCGCATTTTCAACTTCCACAAAATTATCAAATTTTTTCCCTTGAAGAAAATGGGCCATGGATCGAAACAAGTAGTTTAGAATAACCCGTAGGTTACAATTTATAATGATTTTTGTAGTTTGGTCATAATAAACGATAAATATTCGGAAGTCGGATAAAGTTCTCCCCTCTGAATAGCTTGCTCACGTGTTTCTTACTCGCATAATCTACTCGGAATTATATACAAAAATATTAGAGCTCATAAAAACCAAATACAGAACTAAACATACCACCCACCCAAAATTGATAGCAATTTTGTAATTATGTAACATGAAACTTTAGAACAGAAGAAGCGAACTTGCAGTGGAAAATATGTGCAAAAAAAAAAAATACATGCAATGAGGGTAAAAAAAAAAGACCGTTTTTAAACCAAATATTTTTATTATTATTTCTTTGATGTAAAATAAAATTGATACTCAAAGTATATTCCATTGCTATCTACCGTCATTTGCCATCTGCTAGCCATTTTCTGGATGTCTCGCTGATACTATTCCTTGGGATGGCTGTCAAAGACCTCTTGGACCGCATTTTCAACTTCCACAAAATTATCAAATTTTTTCCCTTGAAGCAAATGGGCCATGGATCGAAACAAGTAGTGATCCGATGGTGCGAGGTCTGGAATATATGGCGGATGAGGCAGGAGTTCAAACCCATGAAGTTCTGTAAACTTTTCTTTGGTTCGACGAGAATAAAAATCCTTTTTGGTTGATCAGAGCAGGATAACGCTCTGATCGCTTCCCGTACAATCTTTCCAGTTGTTCGCAGTAGATTACAGAATTCATGGAGCATCCATCTGGAACAAATTCGTGATGAATAACACCTTCAAAATTCCTATAAAAGCAAAGCATAGATTTTTTTTTCAAATTGCCCTCTTGCAGCAATCGGTAAAGCACTTTGAACGCGATGTAGCCATTGCTTATGGGTATTCGGATTTCGCCAGTAAACCCACTTTTCATCACAGATAACAATCTTCCGATAAAATCTCATATCCGAAGGGTTTTTCAATAAATGCTCACAAATTTCTAGCCTCTTAGCTGATTGTTGAGGAGTAAATTCGTGAGGGACCAGTCTACTGGCCTTTTTCGCCTTCCCCGAGAAGATGGCAACTAACAGTATCTTTCGACACACCACACTCCTTGGGAAGTTCGCGAGTACTTGTGGACGGATTTGACCAGCAGCTTTCTTCAGAATCTCATCAATATCCATTAATGTTTGCCCCGAGCCCTACTTCCTTTCCAACGCCGTATCTCCACTGTTAAAATTTTCAAACCAACGCCGCGCAGTGCGCTGGTCAAGGACACCTTCTCCTTCATATTTAATAATTTTACGATTTGCTTCAGCGGCAGTGAAATTTTTTTTCCAGTAATGTCTTAAAATTACGAGAATATGGTAGGACACTGTCATGTTTCTTCTTTGAAATAAATCACTAAACTGAGGCTTTTTTTGAAGAAGTCCAGTGCTAGTAAACAAGCTTAGAGAATGCTCTAAAGGGATTAATATGTGTTGGTAAATAATAAATAGCATTAAAATATTCACAGACTTTTGAACTCTGGAATTTGATAAAACGGTCATTTTTTTTATGCTACCTATAATATATATATATATATATATATATATATATATATATATATATATATATATATATATATATATATATATATATATATATACATAAATTTTACTTTTCTTTCTAGAGATTTTCATTTTAATGACAGATTTTTTATCTAGTTGGCTGTCCAATGGGATCTCCCATTTCATTTAGTAGTTTAAAATGGTGTTAAATTCCATTCTTGATTCTTAAGTCAAAGTAAAAATGTTAATAATCATTAAAGAAAAGAATAATAAAGTTGATCACTTTGACAGAAATTGCATTATTATATAATTTATAGTATATACTGGTTTAGTGAATAACATTTTAATGAAAAATCACAGTTGTACGAAGAGAAAATTGCCCAAAAGATAATTTTTCTCCCCTAAAATGTATCCTTATTACTGCAGCTCAATTAGGCAAGCACATATTATATATATATGGCAATTTACTATTTTAAGTATTCAAGAAATAAAAATAAAATAAATATATTTATAAAATATATAAAATAAAATTTTAAATAGTTAATACAAGTGAGATTGGGCAACGAAAATCGAATAGTCAGAGCTTGTGGTTATGGGACAAGGTGTAGACATATGATTTCATATATCATGTGGAAACGGTTTACTGGATATATCTTAGAAGAATGTAAACTGGTCAGGAGGTGCAGTCAATAATTTACAAAAAATAAGTAAAAAAAAAAAATAATAAGTCTAACTTATTTAGTGCAATTTATTGACTCAGACCTCTGACCATTTTACACTCTTCAATGATTTTATATATGTAGACTCAATCTGAAGAAATATTGCGAAACAGTTAAGATATAAGAAAGAAATAATCAAATAAATTCCGTGGAAAAAAAACAAATGATAGTGATAATAAAAGACTTAGTGAACCCAAGGCTCGATGCTTCTACCACCCAACGCTGCTTTTAATTTTGTAAATACACCCAAACTCTTTCTCTCTCTCTCTCTCTTTCTCTCTCTCCCTCTCTCTCTCTCTCTCTCTCTCTCTCTCTCTCTCTCTCTTTTTTCTTTTTCTCTTTATATATATTTCTGCTTGATTAGTATGAGACGATGAAGCGTTTGGATTGAATAAATTCATGGCTGGATAACTCCTTCTCCTAAGATCTTCAACGGAAGCAAATTTAAAATGGATTCTTCCGCTCTATTTGCTCACACGGCGTTTTCTTCCCAAGTCGCACTCTTTGATGAATCATAAAAGTAAATAATATTTCAAAATTCTCATTCTTTAGATTAAATCTTCTAAGCAAAATTTGTGTATTAGAGTTGATTGATTTTTTGATTGAACGTGTTATTTAGAACAAAATACAAAACAATAAATATATACAGTAAATATTTAACTAGAACACTAGACAATGGGTAATCCATCTGTCGAGACAATGTTATTTATTTTTTTATCTTTAAAAAATAAATAAATATAAATGTATAAAGAAAACAATTACAAATTTAATATATGAGTTCTATTAAAGCATTTAATAATATCGATAATGATCGATAATTCAATTAGAGCCTTTAATCTCTAAATATAAACTAGAGTGGCGTTAGTTACTGACCTAATAACTCAAGAACGCCTGGACCGATTTAGATGATTCGAACCGTTTAGGACTGGTCTCCGGCCAAAAAAGAAGAATACCCAACAACAATCGAAATCGGTCCAGGCGTTCTTGAGTTATCTGCGTCTTAATTATATATATATATATATATATATATATATATATATATATATATATATATATATATATATATATATATATATATATATATATATATATATATAAATAGGTATATATATATTTTTTTTTTTTTTTGAGTTAGCCCTAAGGAGGGAGGGCTTAGTTACCAGGTAAGGATGAGTCATCCAAACGCCTACCGCATTCACTTTAGACCTGGGTCGATCGATCATTCGTGGTGATCGAATCGATCATGACTCATTCCTATTGGTGATCGAGTCAAAATGATTCGATCATTTCGATCGTTTCGATCCTTTCGGTCATTTCGATCCTTTCGATCATTTCGATCGTTTCGGTCATTTCGTTCATTTCGATCGTTTCGATCATTTCGATCCTTTCGGTCATTTCAATCCTTTCGATCATTTCGATCGTTTCGGTCATTTCGATCGTTTCGATCATTTCGATCCTTTCGGTCATTTCGATCATTTCGATCCTTTCGATCATTTCATTCCTTTCGATCATTCGGGTCTCAGACTGAGACCCGTTGGGCTGAGCTGCTACTTTTCAGTAACAGCTCTAACCGTTACTGTGATTTTTGTTACTTGTGATTTCTTAACTGCTACTGACTGCGATTCGTGATTCTGTCGAAATGCTACCAACAGTGATTGCGTCGGCGTACTTTTAATAATTACAAACCTTAGATAATAAGCTGATGTAACAAAATAGAAAAATATTTGAATTTATAACACAAAAAATTTGTTAAATTAGTGTTGCGTATACGCATCAGTGGCCGTAAATGGGTTAATGCTATACAATCATACATTATAACCTTTATATTCACCATGCTTAGCAAGTTTTACAATTTTTTAATATTCAATTGTCTGTATTTTGCATATTTAGCCCTGATGAAGATATGCAAAGTAGGTCCAAACGTTTCTATTAAATAATAAATAAACATTTCTCCATATCTAAGAGAAATTTATTGGCCTCTACCCGGACCATTTTCTTCCACACCGATTCTTTCAAATTGAAAGTTTCAATCCTTTGTTGACAATTCGAAATTACCCGCTTTAGAGAGAGTGCGACGAGCGCGACAGCGGCCAGACTTTGAACGAAAGGATAGAATCAGTCAAAGGATTCGATCGATCACGATCGAAACAGGTCCGATTGAATCAAGATCGAAACGAGTCCTATTGAGTCATGATCGAAACGAGTCCGATTGAATCATGATCGAAACGAGTCCGATTGAGTCATGATCGAAACGAGTCCGATTGAATCATGATCGAAACGAGTCCGAGTGAGTCATGATCGAATCTTTTTAAAACCAGTGATTCGATCACTCGTGTATGTGTTACGATCGAATCAAAAAGATTCGATCAATCACGATCGACTCAGGCCTAATTCACTTCTCTCTCTCTATTCCCTGACCTTTCATCTTCCGCTACAATCTGCCACGTTTATGACCCAATAGTCAAAGTTTGTAACTTAATTATTACATGTTTAATCTAATTATAATTGAGTTGTAATAATTAATTAAAAATAATATTCTTTTATCCAGTTTATTCCAAATAATATTTCTTAACTTTTTATTTTTACCTTAATATTGCTTTGTACATATTTTTTTAAAACAAGTTTGAATGTATTTTTTCTTTCATTTTTTGTTTATCATTGAAATATAATTAATATACATTATTTTTTATAATTATTGGTCAGCTGTTTTGAGTTATAAATATTTTTATTTTAAAGGGAAAAGATATGCTCCCAGCCGGGATTCGACAATTTATAAAACCATCATCCTTCCGACACTTCTTGTGAAAGGATGTGAAACGTGGGTGCTAACGCTGAAGTATGAACAACTTATATAACTTATAAGGTGGTGCGTAGAATAATCGGACCAAAATAGGATGAGACCACTGGAGAATTTAAAAGGTTACACAACGCGGAATTTGCGAAACTTACACCCGGTTAATGTTATTCAAGTGATAGCTCCACGAAGATTAATATGGGTTCGTAAAGTGGCTGGGTTTAGTAACGAACTGCCGATCCTTGGGCAGAACAATTCGAAGCAGAAAGGAACTTGGAGGAAGTAAGAGAAGAAGAAAATACTTACCTATGATATAGGCACCCATGAGGTTTCGTTTCTGCCTGTGGTTTCGTTACCCATTTTTTATAGTGCATGGTTCGCCTCACTGAATTCAGTCGCCAGTAGGCCTGCCTGCTACTGGATTCAGTGCAGCCCTATAAAACCACTGGACCTTCAGAGAATTAACTCTGAAAAAAAATATATTACTTTAATCAATTATCAACTGGTTGAAGTGGAAATGGATTCTGGATTCTAAAACATTTATATTTTATTTAAATATTTTTTTCAATTATAAAATTAAAGCAATAAATAAAGTAGCCTGCTCGGAATTGCAGTCTGTTAAATTTTGATGCATCCATAATAAACAAACCAGTAGAAATTAAATTCTAAGCCATGTTGGATCATTGTGGGGTGCATACAACTCGAGTAATTAATTTTTAAATCTGACGGAGAGATGCGGACCCATACCCCACTAGTCAGAAGTTGGTGGGAATAAGCCGGCAGATTTAGTTGTTTTAAATAAAGATAATGTGTTATAATAAGTGAGGATTGGGACCAGTAACAACTATTATTTTATCATAAAGATTTTTTTAAGAAATAGATTAAAGTAGCAAATATATTTGGAAGGCAGATTAGGTTCACTCTGGCTGCAACTGATGTGAATTTTCCCACACAAACGCGGAAATCTAGTCATTTCTGGCAGAAGATACCATAGTCTAAATTCCGTGAGCTTCGACTCCAGAGGTCTCTTCGACTCTGAAGTTGTGCGACGTAACTCAAATCTATAATTGCGCAAGTTTTTTATGAAACAACTATGTTTAGGTTCAATATTTATTATATATATATTTTGGTTCAATTGAAGTACAAATTAGTCACTGTGGAATAATCGTTTTCTTTATCTGCAGGAAAGAAAGAGATAAAAAAGGAAAGGAGAACAAAAATAAACTATTTATTTTAAATTTTTTCCTAATTTTTTTTGTAAAAAAGACTATTATTATGTCTACTATCGTATTACCAAAACTATGAAGATACTGTTGTTTAGTTCAAATTACATGTTTTTATTTTCTCAGAAACAAAAAATCAACAAATTGTTTTTTGAATTATTTCCCTCATTTTTGTCCTAACAAGAGTTGTGAAGAAAAACGTTGTGATGATTTTATCCTGTTAACTTGCGAACTCTGAAGCCCTAAGTTCACCCATTCTCCAGTACGGTAAATTTTCAAAACATTTTCAAGGGTGACAATTGGAATGGAAACGGTTACAATTCAAATAATATGGGTGACAATTAAGCTGTAAAGCATTGTTTTGGAAAGGATTTCAACTCATTTGGAAAAAGTTACATTTGAATTGGAAAGGGTATCATTTGATATGTAAAAGGTTACAGTTGACTTGGAAAAGGTTCAAACAGACTAGGAAATGCTTTATATATGTGTGTGTGTGTGTGCATCGACTGATAAATTGTTGAATCTCCAAAAGGTAAGGAACTTTGTATATATATATATATATATATATATATATAAAAGAGAGGGGCGTTAGTTACTACGCCTATAACTCAAGAACGTCTGGACCGATTTCGATGATTCGCACCAATTAGGACTGGTCTCCGGCCAAAAGAGAAGAATACCCAAGAAAAATCGAAATCGGTCCAGGCAGTCTCATTCTATCAAATGCTGGTTCCGGCATTGCCAGTAGATAGCGTTGCGTCCTTCAAATGCTGATTCCAGTATGGCGTCGCTTTCATCAACTTTTGACAGCTGATTCATTTGCAGTCTTTTCATTGCATACTGTTGTAGACGTGCGTTGTGATTTATCAGCATTTTTTCAAATTTTATAAATTTTTTATCAGCTTTCGACAGCTATTGTAATTAGATTTGATTTAATACATTGTTTTGAAACGATTTTTTTGTGAAAATGACCAGCGAAAAGTGATTTCGTAGAGGTGAGTTCAGTTTGATAAAATGCACATTGTGAATGCTTATGTCCTTTGTGGTTGCGTAAAATTAATTAAAATTTTCAATATAATAACTGCCCGGTTAACAGTAATAATAATAATTTATTTATTATTTACAATAATTGTTGCTTCAAATATTGCATTTAATGCATTGTTTTGAAAGGATTCTTTGTGAAAATTAATTAGTTCAGTTTTATGAAGTGCACCATTGTTAATGGTAAATTAACTCATTTTAATTCAATTTATGGAATTACAAATTTACTCTCCATTTAAACTCAATATAAATTTATATTTTAAATCAACGCAGACGAAGTCGCGGGCAAAAGCTAGTAGTTCATAAAATAATAAAAGCATATGTCATATTTCCATTAATAGTGTATTAGAGTTATCACATTCTCAAATAATGTTGTAAATAAATAATTGGTTTTAGAAAGTAGATAATATATATATCAAGACTACAGTTTTCTACAGCAATGCATATTTTGAGTCCCCTTTATTCCAAATAATCAAATATTCCTAATTGGGTGTACATGTATCTGTGCGTCGTTGTAAGAAAAACGAAAAAATAACGATTATGAAATTACGTGTTCATTGTACATTGTAGTTCTATTCTTTCAAAAGAACAATGTCATAACTCAGAAAAAGTAATTGTTCATTAGAGATATTTGAAAGTTCCATTCGAGTTAAAAAAAAAAAATTGGATATTGATAAAGCAAAGCATCATTATGTCTATTTGTTCATTTAATGTCACTTTATGCTGCTATGGCTAATCGGACGATACTGCAGTGGGGGCTCTAAATTTTGCCTATCCAGATTTAATTGGGATGGGAATTTTTAACGAGTAGCTGGCATCGTACAGCCACAGCATGCACTCCTAATGTGATGATAGTATTGAAATTCGTTCATTAACCAATAGAAAAAATTAGAAAGCTCAAAACTTATTTGATTTTAACTTATGCCATTATTACCATAGAACTTCAAGTTATCGTCACAAAACTACAAATATGACTATATTACTAAAAACATGTTGGAAATGGGATATGAGATATGTCATTCATGAATTAAGCCTTGTCCACACTACTAGACCGTTGCCCACGTCTCAGATACGTAGTCCAAGCTTGTCTTGCTAGGCGGTTGGAGAGCCGCTGCGAGACTAATCCCGATTGCGGAGCCATTGCAGAGCGAAAAATCGCTGGTCTAAGGTCTCCTGATCGCAACGTGACGAGGCACGGCCCAGTCTGAGCAGTGTTCAACGTTTTTACCGCCCTTATACATTGCGATTATACATTTTAATAATAATTATTGTAATTATAGATCATTATTATTGTTTATTTAATTATAATATGATTAAAATGGCCAGTTTTAATTTATTTAACCTTGCGATAGTCGCGCGTATCTTTCAGATATGCAGTAGAAATGTTCCTTTAATTTTCTTTGATCCTTGCCGATTTTAATATGCACCTCTTCTTTTGACCCAACCCTACTACAGTCTTGACCAAAAAGTTCTTCAATAAATAGTATCTAAGGCAAAAAAAGCGTTTTGTATCTCATTAATAACGGGGTCCATTCAACTATTTTTTTTTAAATATTTAATTTTTAATTATTTAATATAAAATTTGTAATTAATTGGGAATTTAATTAATACAAATTGAATTTGCACTAGATTCAAACTATAATTAAGTTAGACAGATTTTTATATACCAGATAAGCGCGACCATTAATCATTGCATCAGATTTATTTTCTATTTCTTATACACATTTATTTTATTTCAGTGTGCTATTTGATTTTATGTCATTATAACCGAAAAAAATATTTTTATAATCTTTATACATTATGAATGATGCTTTGGACGTGAAAGCTGTGCTAAATGCAATTATGTGTGATACCGATTATGAGATTATTCAAAATAAAACGACATTCCTATAAATAATTTGTATATATCCTAAGTATAATTTGATATATCTTGTCGTTTTTAAAATTCAACTTTGTATTTTTTCTGAGATATCTTGAGATGTGTAAAAAAAAAAAAAAACCGTGCAATATAACATGTTTAGTTTTAAATAAACTTCTATTGTAATTTTTTTTTTTTTGAAATGGAAGTAAACTACACTGATAAATTCGTCTGTCTTTTTAAACATGTACGTACTATTACGTATATAACATATTTATTTTTGAATGAACTTATACTGTAATTTTTAATGTATTTTTTTTTCGATTCAATATATTTCACTGGACTGCAATCCTTTAAATATAATTAAGTAAAAAAAACCAATGTCCAGTCATACTTTATTATTTACTATTTCTTCAACGATTCGACATTAGTCATTATCAATTGTTAAAATATAGGCTTTATGCATCAACATACAATGCATATAACTATATAAAGTTATAAGTCAATTTATCTATAAAGAGAACAATAACAATTAAATTAATTAAAATAATTTAAATGTAAAAAATTTGTCCCAACAATTAGCGAAATAAAGCACAGATACCTCTAAAATGCATTGCTATATTATTAATTTAAAATTTTCATCATCTAGGGAATACTTATCCCTCATGATCAACTACAAATTTAAGGAATGATATAAGACTTTGAAATATGAGATAAGAAGACAGTTAGTATAATTTTTACTATTGTTTAAAATCCTTATGCCTTAAATTATAAATATATAAATTATCAAGAATAATTCTTTAATTTTTTATTTAATTTTTATTATCATTAAAATATATGATATTTCATAAATTTTATGATATTAATGAAGAGATAGAACTCACGTGCTCATGGACTTGCTCACGTGTAACTTACTCGCAAAATCTACATTTTCGCCGAACAAAACAAATCAAGTAACACAGTTCACTTCTCGCTGCTGCTGTTCACATTCCCATCGCCGGGATATTGACATGGTGCAAAAAAAAAAAAAAATCAACTTTTATTGGATCATCGTAAGGCACTTAAAATCTTACATTCAACAGACGACAGACAGTGAAGAAACTAAACGAGTGGGTTACAATGTCCTCTCACACCCATCTTCCAACTGATTTCCATTTGTTCAGAATTTTTGAAAAGGTCCTTAAGGGTAAAATAATTAAAAATGATTATCAAATCAAAAACGCATTTCTGGCCCTTATTTCATCGCATAACCCTGATTTTTTTTAATTATGGGATTGAAAAATTGATCACGCGTTGGGAAAAATGTATAGAAAATGAGAGTATAGAAATTGTATAGTAAATATTTTGAATAACAATGTTTACTGAATTAATTTTCCTTTGAAAGCGGATATTTCACATTAACCGTCCCAATATATGAAAAAATATTTTGAATGAATATCAAAGAAATAAATAAGGTCGCGACACAGCTGGTAGATGAAAAACCTATACATTTCTGAATGTCCCATATTCTTTACCCATCATCGGAAAATTTCAACCTGATTAAAGCATATTCTAACTCTATATAAATCTATTCAAGTACTATTATTTGACTTGACCCAATGAAATAATGTTAAACTTGATGAGACATGAGAAGGAGGCCGCAATGAGGAGAGTGAACAGTGGCTTGACGACCTTTTGAGAAGCAGCTGCAGTCCACCCGCCCGTGAACTGATAAAGCTCCCTCTAATATCTTACTCTTCACTTCCTGCACCTTCTCCACCACTATAAGTCCAATACTTGTATTACATCTTATATAGGTATGCATATAAACATAGATAAATGGTATATTATTTAACAGCGATACTTTCTTCTCATTTATCATTCCAAAATAGCGGCACTAGCTTTAGCATAATTTATATAGTTTTCTATATAATCTTGGGACCCATCAAAGAAGAGAACAAGAACGGAGAGCCTGATGTCCTCTGTGCTGTAATGAAGTAATTTTGGCACAACGCTGGCCAAAACCTCGAAGGTCAGTCATAACCCCCCTCACCAAAAAATCAGGTTTTCTTACTACGAACGGTTAAAGCAGTGTCTGGAATCTAGATATCTCTAACGGTTTGCTGTTAAAAAAATGTCTTAGCTGAAAGGGGTGCTCTAGATGGAAGAGGATGGAAAGAGATTGCTGTCTAGCAATAGTTTTGAAGTAGTTAGTACAACTGATTACCAACATCAATCAACGTAAACTAATAGACCAAGCTACCTTCATTGCAGTTTATAACTACGGAGATACTGTTCCTACTAACAGATTTAGGACTAATATATTCTTTCTTAGACGTCCCAAAGTGAGCAATAGTTATTATTTCAACACGAAACCTTCAACATATCAATCAGCACTCTACCCACTGAGTTACCCATCTCCTAAGATTTTATAACCAATTATATCTTTATAATCATTTAATAATAAATGATACTGTAATTTTATAATGAATATACATAATTTAATTTAAAATCCATAACTTTTTTCTAAAGGTTTATTCTCAATTATTCATAAAACCGCATCAGAACATAAAACGAATCGCACATCACTTAGTACCTTTCTTCGAATTAGTCTGAGTTGCAGAAATAATCCTCCTTGACTGGGCGTTTCGTTCACACAGCCATCTGGGAGAGAAAATTCGTTAATAAGAATTCACCTCGAGACAATGATTTAATCAAATAAAAGGTATATACTCGTAATATGGGCAAACGACTACGATGAAAACAAGGACGGGACCTGAAAAAAAAAACGTTATTCTGAACAAACATAATAGTCACGATACATTATATTTGTTTATAAAACGTTACTCAGTGATGACGTTTAGACCACTGTGAAACAAATATATATATTCCTATATCTAACAAATAGAGTTAGTAAAAATGCCTACTCATCCAGATACTAATGCAATTAATATTTAATATTGAATAATATTGGTTGACCTTAATTATAGGAGGGTTAAATGAAACAGTTAAAACTCAACCGTTGACCACATTAGAATCCCTGAAAATGACCTGCAATGTGAATCGAAATGTTGGCTTTCCAAAAACTGTTCTATAGATATATATGTAGACACCACACGGACCGTTTTCTGCCTTAGTTAATATTTCACTTTAAATTACATACAATGAGAAAATATTGATTAATTCTTTTGTGTGTAAGGGAATAATATTTTAATGCTAACACATTATAATATTATTATACTACTGAAAAAATAATAATATAATTTTTAATATCTTCAAGCAACCACAAACATAAACGACATGTATCAGCAAATATTAATATACAGAAAATATAACATCGATACTAATATACCTTAATAGGTAACCTGAGGCCACAATATATTCTTCTCATCAAATCATAGTATTAAATAAAAATAATGCAACTGAAGGACCTTTTCATTACACTACTTAGGACTAGAATAACAAATTAACAGTCAGTTACTTGAGTGTAAAAAGAGCTCAACAATTAACGTCATTGTAATACGATACGCTTTAAACACAAAAATGGAATATCAAATTAATATACTTCCGAGTAAGACAAGACACCTGTTCTAGGATTCACACTTCATCAATACATAAAAATTACAATATTAAAATTAATACAACGCGACAGATAGGTATCATAAAATGATAATATTAGATGTGATTCAAACTAGAAAATTAATGATGGATCGAATTAGTCAGGGATTCAATTCAATTCAATCTATCATTGGAATCATCCAGTCAACTATTTTCCATTCAAACTTAGTAAATTAATGAATTTGGTCTCATAGTTCAATGTGACGTGAGAGATCCAATGAACGCAAATATTGCTCTCTAATTTCTATACTTAATCATACAATTTAAAATGGCAACAAATAATAAACGATGTGGAAATAGTTCGATACTATTAAACTAAATTTAAAACAAGGGAATTTGAAATTTTGCAACAACCACATAAGAACATTCGTCCATGAGTCAGCACATTACAATACACATCACAGTAGTGTCTTATCCGAGTGGCAGAAATGTGCTGACAGTGTTCGAGTGTACATCGTTCAATTCTCTACAGCACAGAAGGATAGTCTGCCAAGTCCTTTCCAACACCCTTGTTACCGATAACATGGAGCTCATTAACAATAAAATGAAACAGAGTTAGAAAAATTAAAAAGCCTTAAAAAATTGGACAATTAAAAATTTACGCTAATGCTGTACCATCCTATCAAATTTCGAAAGCTTCCTCCTGATCAAACACAAAGAGTTTCGATCATTTCATTCGCACGAATGTGATAAACACTTAAAATCCATACTGAATCAATTCTGCTGGTTGTCGTTTCGAGTTAAGTCACTACAAGTTTTAACATCTCAGTCGTTTTCTTTCTACTCTTCTCAAAAACATCAATCCTCACGGTTAGATAGTATTAAAATAAAATTAAAATATAAACAGAAATAAAATTATATATCATCATCAATAAATCGAAATGCTTGTGGAAATGTTTAATGAAGAAACGATTACCAAAATATACATATTTCCCATAATTACTCTTTTTTCCACACGGTTGCTTTTATTTTCGAGATAATTAAAAAGGAAACGAATGAAAAGTTAAAACTTGTTGTGATTAACTCGGAGCGACAACTTCCGGAAATGATACCGAAGTGGTGAAGTGGTGAAGGTTACAAACAGTTTAGTTGGTGGAGCATTGTGGAGAGTGATTTTGACCTGGACATATATGGCGATTACTCTTCTCTAAGCGATGTAGTAGTAAATATATTATTTAAGCATTTACGGTCCTATTATTTACAAGAACCTCGCACCTCCAACAATTCCTTATGTTTATATTGCGAAATACTGACCTGGTTGGATACTAAAGTAACTGCCAATATAATAGGTTAGCCACTCTTAATCATTACCCAAGGCAACAAATGAATCGTAAATACTGTATTGCTATAGGTCACCTGTGGTCTACTGGTTAGCGTAACAAACTACTAAACCCAAGATCGCGGGTTCGTAGTCCGGCAGGTGGCTCTAGGATTTTTTAAAGGGAGTAAAAAATCCTTAGTTACGCCGTCCTTCGGAAGGGACGTTAAACGGGGGTCCCGAGCCTGTACGATGTCAGGTACCCGTTAAAAATCCCTATCCTAATTAAACCTGGATAGGCAAAATTTAGAGCTCCCACTGTAGCATCGTCCGATTAGCCATAGCAGCATAAAGTGACGTTACATGAACAAACAAACAAACAAACTGTATTGCTATAAGAAAAGCAATCACATTTGAGTTTAAGTGTAAAACTCTCAGAATCCGATATATTAAATTTAAAAAAAGTTGGTCATGAAGGTCTACAAATCATTAAATGTGTCGACTGAAAGTATAATAAGAACTCGATGTATTTAAATAAATATAAATCTATATGATAGCCAAGCACGTTGGTACGAAGGACCAAGAGTTGCCGGAATGGAATATTAAAGGTTGAAAATAAAACAATAATAATAATAATCTTTTATACATTTTTATCAATTGTTTTAATTTTTACATATTTTTATTTTGAAGAGAAAAGATTTGCCCTGGCCGGGGTGAAGAGAACGGATTTGTCCTGACTGTGAGGTGACTCCTGGTAGCTCAAATGGTAGAGTGCAGTCACGGAGAGACGGACGACACGGGTTCGAATCCCGGCCAAGGCAAATCTGTTTTCTTTAAAAAAAAATATTTAAGTATTATAATAATATTATTTCAAGTTTCAAGATGTTTTCAAGATTAAACCGTGGTTAGTAAGCAGTGGTGATACAAAAAAAACAACTGAATGCCGAACTAGTATCCTTTACAAGTACGATTGCAAGCAAATAATGTATTTTTAGTCTATAATATACTTTTTAGTCTATAATATAAAAATACATTTTTAATTAATTACCTGTAATTATTACCATTATTTACCTATTATTACAATATTTTCTAACATATACCACAAGTAACGAAGCATCAATCCACAAACGGCTAGGAACATGTATAGTACGCAGAGCATACTGTTAGAAAGGATCCATGCCCAGACCATATTTTCTTTATTCTAAAAAGTAAGAATAATAATAAATATGGGTTGGCTTACACATACCATATACAATTATATTAAGGTAGATAGCAATTAATGGCTCCTAGTAAAACTTTGGTCCATATGGACTTTAAAAACTACACAGTCATTTAGTTATGAGACCTATGTTTATACTATTGTTAATCTGTTTTTTATTTATTTTAATTATTTGCTGTGCTCTTTATTAATTTTTAAGTAGTTCGTATTTTTACTAGGAGACGGAAATGTAAAAGACATATAAAATGGAAGTTAATCTTAACTGATGGTAATATTTTTATGATATGATATTAAAAATACGAATACAAAAATTACGAAAGCCGTAGCCAAATTGAAGAAGGAACGCCAGTTTTTTATTTACAGAATGTGCTATTTATTTCTATTACGGCCACTCACTTTGTAATTCCAAATAATTTTTATTTTCATGTTTGATATTTTTTGGTTTCAATTATTTTATATTTGTATTAATTTAATTTCAATTAAAATACATTATTTGTAAAAATACACAATGCAATCAATATATATTATATAAATTATATATATATATATATATATATATATATATATATATATATATATATATATACATATATCACAAAAGAAAGTGTACAGAATTTAGAGTGTGTACAGTATATACAGTGTATAGAGAGCTACCACACAATATAATACGGAATAACGGAACTCATTTCAGGGTTTAGCGACACTCACACTGTACACTTTCTTTTGTGATATATATATATATATCTGGGGTGCTACAGAACATTCCAGAATTGTGTGAAATGCTCTCGAATTTTCTTGACTACTCTAGAAAACTCCAAATATATAAGAAAAAAAAATATATATATATATATATATCACAAAAGAAAGTGTACAGTGTGAGTGTCGCTAAACCCTGAAATGAGTTCCGTTATTCCGTATTATATTGTGTGGTAGCTCTCTATCACCTGTCCATGAAGACAGTTCCCATTTTTACCTGTAGGCCGTGCTTTTGAAGATATAAGGGAAGATATATTGGAATTTTTCGTCCTTTAGGAGTTTTCTAGAGTAGTCAAGAACATTCGAGAGCATTCCACACAATGCTGGAATGTTCTGTAGCACCCCAGATCATTGTGGAATATTCCAAAACACTCTCGAATATTGTGGAACATTCTAGAACATTGTGGGCCTTTCGAAGATTTTTTCGTATGATTGGTTAAGCTACCTATTGATAGGAGTATATAAAGCAAGATCTGTCGTAGGTTCGATCGTTCTAGAATATTCAGGAATGTTCGGGAATAATCTAGAATGTTCGGGAATATCCCAGATATTCACTCTCGAATGTTGTGGAATATTCTGGAACATTGCAGACCATTCGAAGGGGTATATAAAGCATGATGCGTCGTGGGTTTGAACGTCAGTTTCTCACCAGTGAAGCGCAGCGAATGAATAAAAACAAACAGTGAAGTGTGAGTAATCAAAGTGATGCAGTAACTGAATATAAGTCGAAAATAAAGTGTGAAAAGTTTTTAAAGTGTACTTAGTGTATTTCTTAATAATAAGTTTTGATTTATATTTTATACAATGCCTAAACGTAAAAGAGGAGGAGATCTTTCCAATTGAAAACGACGCAAAATGGCGAATACAAAAAGAACAGCGAAAAAACGAAACAGTCGAAGAGCGCGATTCACGTTTATGTTCCTAACGAACGAGTATGAGCACTGTGGGAAGTACGGAAACCGAAGAAAAAGGAAATGAACGAATTGAAAAATCAAAGTGGTGACACAATCTTATAATAAAATATTGCAAACGTAAGCCACCCATGAAACTATCACTCTACAAGAAGCGTGGGCGAGGACAAGTAAACAGTACAACCTAACAAATGAAGCATTCCATTTTGACTCGGCGAAAAAATGTAGCAAACACAAACATGTCGTAATCGTAAAAATGAATAACATCTGCCAATTTTGTTGCACAAATGGAAAAGTTCGATTACCATCACTGGAAGCACCTCCGCAGGAATTTCAACACTACATGACCAGAGAGACTCCAGAATCAAAACATCTTCTTGAAAACCTAAACGCGTACAATTCCTGCTTCCAAATGAGTTCTTCGGTGTCACTTCGATCAATACTAACAGTCTTGAAATCGATTATGCTTTCTCCATCCAAAAACAAATCTATCACAAAATGGGATCTTTACTACAACTACACAATGAAGATTATAAATTTATGTATAAAAAGTATATTTCATCAGAAATGAAGAAACATCATCAATGACAAGCCCCCAAGGATCGCCCGGTATAATAGTTCGAGTTTTCTGACAAAAACATTTGATATCTTCATATCTTTGGAACCTTTAAATGCTGGATGTACACAATTGAATGACAAAAACGAGGACTGCCTAACTCACACAATCTCATATGGCTAAACGACAGAATTCAACCCGCGGATATGGACAAAATTATCCAAGCTGAATTTCCCAATCCACAAGAAGATCCGGAGCTGTACGACATAGTAGTAAAAAACTTGACCCAATTACCATGCGGACCATTAAACCCTAATTCACCATTTATGAGTGATGGAATTGCACAAAAAAATACACTAAACTGTACTTGGACGACACACAAACCGGAGATTATGGTTATCCCAAATACAGAAGACGATGACCAAAAAAAGGTGACTTCACAGCAAAAATATGAATACGAGGCAGAGACAAACTGGAAATAGATGATAAATGGGTAGTACCATATAACCCATTACTTTGCACAATGTTCCAAGTACACATAAACGTAGAATACTGCAATTCAGTGAAATCCCTTGAATATATCTGTATTTGGACAAAGGCTGTGGCATATTATTTCAAATAGCAAGCAACAAAAAAAAAAAAGATGAGATCCTCATGTACCAAATAGGAAGATACATCAACAGTAACGAAGCAGCGTGGAGGATTTTCGGTCATCCTATACACGAACACGAACAAACTGTGCAACATCTAGCAGTGTATTTAGAGAATGGACAGAGAGTTTACTTCACAGAAGACACCGCCAGAAAGATTGCTAGTGAACCACCCAGGACACACAACATTAACAGCTTTTTTCTAACTATGCCAAACAGATTCATTCGCGAAAATATTACTGTATGTCGACGTCCCTACCTATTATACGTGGAACACAAAACAAAAAAAATCTTTCAACGACAAAAACAAGGAATTCCAGTATAGAATAATGTAGGAATCATGAAAACCAACGCACTAGGCCGAGTATACATCGTACATCCGAACAGCGTCTTATGTTTCCATCTCCGAAAGTTGCTACATGAAATATGGGGATCAAATAATTTTCATTTTCAAATCATGCCGACACTTAGAACTACTGGAAAATGACAACCACTGGGTATTAGCACAACAAGAACTCTCACTCACAGCTTCAGCTGAGCAAATCAGAGAATTATTCGCCATGTAAGCATCGAATTCAAAGCAGCTATGGGACTCCTTCAAAGAGAGTATGAGTGGTCACATACTGTACCAAATTCGAAAATCTGATCCAGAACTGGCCATTGAATTCTACGACGACATCTTTAATCAAACACTCATTCGTATGGAAGATAAATGTTCAGCGAAAAAACAACAGACCTTAATCCAACTTGGGATGCCAGCACTACGAAAAGATGACATCCTTTCCTACATTGCTCACTACAAACCACTTCTCAATGACAATCAAAAGCAAATTTACAACGTTATCATGGATCGGATCAACGTCAACACTGGCGCAATTATTTACTTGGACGCACCAGGCGGTACCAGGAAAACGTTTTTAATAAATCTATTGCTGGCAGAAATACGTGCTAAACAACACATCGCAGTTGCACTGACATCATCTGGTATTTCCGCCACTTATGGAAGGAGGACGAACTGCCCATTCCCTCCTAAAACTACGGTTGAATAGAACCGAAGAACAATTCCCGGTTTGTAAAATTTGGACGGGGCGAACCTCTATAACAAGCTAAAATTATCTTCTGGGACAAATGCACAATGGTACATAAAAAATCACTCAAAGCCATGTACAGAGCATTACAAGACTTTCGAGGAAACTCTGAAATTATGGGTGGATCACTACTCATACTCTCAGGAGATTTTCGGCTTTCCGTTATCCCCATATCAACACAAGCAGGCAAAATCGATCCATGCTTAAACAAATCATATCTCTGGCAACACACAAATACTGCGACTAACAAAAAATAACAAATCAACATTTTGCTCAAAAACTTTTACAAATAGGCGGGGGCAAAAATCCTATGGACCAGAAGAACAGCCTCATTGAACTCAACAGTCATTTCTACAACATAGCCACTACTGAAGAAGAACTCATCGACCAAATTTATCCAAATATTGTTGATAACTATATCAATCCGGAGTGGCTATTTCAGAGGGAAATGTTAGCAACTAAAAATAATATTGTCGACGGTATCAACTTTAATATTCAAAGGATAATTCCCGGGGAAGTGAGAATATAAAAATCGATCGACACGATAGTAAACATTGAAGAAAGTGTCAACTTCCCTACAGAATTTTTAAATTCTTTGCAAGTACCAGGAATGCCATTACATTGCCTTCGACTGAAATTTGGATATCCAATCATACTACTCAGAAATCTCAACTCACCAAAACTATGTAATGGAACAAGGATGATCGTCAAACAGCTATCGAATAAAATCATCGAAGCCGAACTTATGACTGGGAAAGACAAAGGACGACACAATATTAATCCCCAGAATACCACTGATCTCTGCTGGATTGCCATTCCAATTTTAAAGACTGCAATTTCCAATCAAATTAGCCTATTGTTTTACAACCAACAAAGCGCAAGGACAAACTTTAAAATATTGTGGCATCAACCTCAAAGACTCCTGCTTTTTTCACTGTCAACTATACGTAGACTCTCTATATGTTGACTCTCGAACAGCAAATTCGAAAAATTTCTACATATACACTCCGGAATGTTGTTTTGGTGAGTTGCCCGCTGAGTCAGGAGCAGATTTTCTTTGTCGTTTCTGTAGTGTTCTTTTTTTTGGGTATTGAGAATCAGTCTCACTAATATCTAAATTACTCGAGACTGATTTAGTCTCACTGATTAGGAAAATTGAGTCTCTCCCTCCGACACATCATAACCCGAATCGTCCACAGTCATCATTCTATTATTAATTAATTACAGAGAAAAAATGTAATATTTATTAACAATTGATTTTAATTAATTAATCATAAACTATTGATAAATACGTTTATATTAATTATAATAAACGTATTTAATTTTATTTTGTTTTATGTAGAAAAAAAGAAGTTCACGTAGGTCTTCGATTGAAGACGGGGAAAGTAAATAGCCAAGTCTTGACCTTGATCTTGCTATCTGTTATTGTATTAGTCCTGTCTGTATTGCAATGGGATTAAGGCCACGTTGCTGCCTTTTGCAGCCGGTCACTAAATAATTGTGTGTCTACAGTGTTTATTAATCACTCACATCACAAATGTTGTTAATAAAATGAAGTAATGCCTATTAACTTTGTTTTGACACAGCTTGATGAAATTATTTGAACTAATAGTATGAAAATACTGTATTCAGCATAGGAGGATGTGAAAACGACACTTCACTTGTGGCCATGACACTTGGTACTCTCGATTCTGAATTAAAATTGTGACTCCTTTGCAAACGTTCCTTCTTCAAATTCTTTACCTCGCCACTTAGGACTATGATGACCATATCATTATTATCTAATGCAGTGGTTCCCACCCCTTTTGTACCACGCCCCACTGGTCAAATGCCTTAGCATAGAGCATAGAACCTTATCACCCATTGATCTCAGTATTAACGATCTTTCCTAATCCATTCTCCAATGTTTTCAACAATTAATATTTCTTCTGTACGAATTATTATTTACATTTCCAAATATTTAGTAAGTAAGTCTGAGATGAAAATGGTTGACTGGATGATCTTATGTAAAGGAGATAGTTGGGGGGTGCAGTCAATAAGAACACCGAATAAGTGAAGTACTTATATTATGTGCCGACGTTTCGACCTACAGTGTAGGTCACCTTCAGGGCGAATGTTGGGAAGCGTGGCCGTTACATATAGCGGCTAGAGCGTACTACTAAGTGAGTACGCTCTAGCCGCTATATGTAACGGCCACGCTTCCCAACATTCGCCCTGAAGATGACCTACACTGTAGGTCGAAACGTCGGCACATAATATAAGTACTTCACTTATTCGGTGTTCTTATTGACTGCACCCCCCAACTATCTCCTTTACATTTAGTAAGTAAGTGAGATTGATGCCTGGAACAACATTTTTAGAATTTAATAAATCGGTATGAAATTTCAAGCCACTTTGATGAAAAATCAAGCTTCGAGTGACAAACCGTGACTTGAAAAAAGTGTGTTTCAGCTCTGACACGCGACTGGAGTTTACTCAGTTCTAATTTTTCGTTTGCTTCACGTCGCGTCGCACCTGTGCGCGTTTGGTATCGTAGACCAGTTTTAAAGTTTTCAACTGTTTGTTGTTTTCGCTTTCGCGCCCAGATCGCTCACGCAAGATGTCGCATTATAACCCTACGTGCTACGTCGGCGGATAAAAGCGAACGTTATTGCGAAGTGAAGCGATGCGGTGAGCGCGGCGGCTATACGTGTGCACGAAGCTTCCATACAGTTATTGACGTTGGCGGTAAAACGTTACTCTCAGCGTTACTGTTTCACACCATTTTAATCCCCATATTTTTTTCATTCCTCGGGCCTTATATCGTTTCTTAAGGAGTAAAGTCCAAATACTGCTGTAGCCGCTAAATATCAAACGGATAAAGAACAAATAAAGGTTAAATAACATACAACAACAACTAAATATAAAAAAATATAGCAAGAAAAAAATGGAAAAAATCATTAAATATTAATAGTATTTTGTATAGTAATATAATTTAATCGCTGATTTCTGAAACTGGCAGACATCCTCATTTTTATTTTTGAATATGATTTATTTCTATGAACACACTTATACATTCCATCCTTGCATATTTGCCGTCTTAGAATTCAGCGATTGGCTGATTATTTCATTACATTGAAAATTCCCCAAAACAGAGCGAAGGTAAAACTTATCATAACTGCTGCCAAAATGCACGAGACAATGTGGTACGCTTGTTGAGACCTTTCTTCTTCGTCAGGTAAAAATGAGAAGTATCTACCTGTAAAATAATTTTTCAAATGAAGGTTATCAATCACCATAATTTTAAATACGGTTTAGGGTTAATAATGTTTAAAACTCTTCCATTTGTGGGAAAATATGGGACGTGGCTGTGTGGTGGACACGGCCGCGTGTTCTACGTGAATACGTTTAAGTAACAAGTAATATTTGTTATATAAAATATTATTTATGCATTATAGAGAAAGGAAACGATAGTTCTTCAGCATGCAAGTCGTTAACAATGGTAAGCGGTGTCAGTGCTGGCCGGGGCAATGTCGATACAACATTCTTCAGTCTAAAGCATAGTGTGCTTGCAAGCAGAACCTCTGACTCGGTGGACTTCTGTAACACTGTAGGATCACCGGTGACGTTAGCTGGCACACAACTGGTATTGTGTTTACATGAAATGAATTCCAGGGTACTGTAATGTATCTTGTAATGATAATGTAGACAATGGTTCATCAAGTGAGAATTGTAGCCAAGCTCATACCGCTGACTTGCTTAGTTGCTTAGGTAAGTACACAAATCCGTTCAAACGTGACACCGTAGATGGATTTGTCCGAATCCAGTGATTTTTACACATAACGCACAATTAAAAGTCAGCTACTCTCTCTTCAAGGAAATTATTATTAAACAGCGGTAAGTGTTTTTCTTTTGATGTTTTCTATGAGCGCAGAATAGAATATCACACTCATTACATTTATGCTCGAATGGAATTCTGACAAACCTCGTAGTGAGACGTGCACTAGCTGCTGCCCAATGTGTCTCATAATGTGTGCCACGGCACTCAATCGCTCAGCCGCTGTCAATATAGTAGCGATTTCAACTTCCACTTGCATAATTTCAACAACGCCAGCGGCATTCATTCTTTTACGTTCCCGGCACTGCTTGACTCGGTCATATGTGTTATATTGCTACCATTCGATCTGAGAAGCCCTTTTCAGCAATATACAATCTCTGTATTTGTATTCTGTTTTTAGACATTTTATTTTACACTTTTTATACACAATCGACAGCTGACGAGTGAAACTTAATCGAACATCTCAGCTTAGAGTCAAAAGTTATACGCAATGGAAATCACAATACGCAGCAAAAACGACCTCAAAATGGTGACGCTTCCCTCTCCACCGCGCGCCATTTGCCAGCGTCCTCACTTATCGTGATGGATTTTTTGATCCTTTAGCTATCCAGTAGTCCAAATTGAATTTTGGATGGAGATGTTAGATATGTTGCTGCAACACCGAACTCTATCCCTCGATTTTGTTATCATTCGGATATTTGAATTGCCTCCCCCTATTTAAAAAAATTTAAAAGATGTATTCACGTTAGAAAATAGTCCCATATTAAGCTTTTTGACAGATTAGGAACCAAATGTATTTTGGTCACAACCGAAATAAATTTTGATTTCAGTTAAACAAAATTAAAGCTTACTTGGGGAAAAGCAGGTGTTAAGAAAAACTATGTGTCAAACTGTATTACTCAAATAAAATTTCATCTACCTCAAGATGGGACGATGGGAAGATACTTATTACTATAGAATACCTTTATTATTTCATCGAGTGATCATTTAATATTTAACAAAATACTTACTGTATTATTTTTTTTTCGGCGGTGTGTGACAACCACAAAAGGCGAAATTGAGGAAATACTTTCCCGCCGGTCGGTACTGCTAGGTGCGAAATAGATTCTCCCGGACTACTGGGATTCGGAATTCCTCAGAGGACATGGAGACTATAGGGCCAAACATTATAACAGAAAGAATATTGACCCTTATTGTCCTAGCTGCGGCTTTCCAGAGTCTGCTGAGCATATCATCAAAGGCTGCATCACCTTTGAGTCGTAAAGATTTTTATTGGAGAGGAGAACCGGACATTACAGCCTCTCCGAGAATGATTTCCTTCAGCTAATGACCCGTAATCTAAAGAGTTTGTGCACTAGTGGAAAACGGAAGAGGGCACAACTCTTTTCAATCTCGGAAGAAGAATTCATGGAAATCGCCAAAGGTAGGAGGCATAGTGAAGCACTTTGAAAATTACTTACAGTGATGAGGTTATAGATAATATATTTATTGTGTGATAATTAGTATTGTCTGATAATTTATAGTGTCAAAACCTGTATTGCCGTAAGGCAAGGAGGGATATTTGAATAAATAAATGAACATACTATTTTTTCAGAGAACCCATCTTCTAGTACCACTTATCATGCGGCTTGCTTCGCCTTCTATAATCATTTCGTCCTTTACCAATAGCATTCCTTCTTTGCCCAATATTTATCGTCAGTTTTAGTAATAAAAATCTGTTTTGCAATCCTCCCTTTTGTCGTCCTCTGTGATATTGAATTTCATTTTCTCCTCCATTATACATCCAACACATCCACTCTGGCTATTATACTTTCATAGTTTACTAAAAAAATGGTTGAATAAGTCTTGACTATAGAAACTCAATTTTTTCGTTTTTGGGTACCTCTTGGTCATTAATTTTACCATAGATTTGTTCGACCTCAATCGATATCGTTCCTGCATTCTTCTTTAGCCATATATTCTTCTCAAATTCTTTCTCTCTCTATTCTAAGTAAATTCTCCGCTTGTGTTTTCCTTCTAGTTCTATAGTTTTAAAATAAATAAAACTTTAATTTCCTTTTTCTTACAGAAATCGGACCATGGTCTATACAATCTATATTATTGTTCACGAATGTTACAGCTACATCTTTTACTTTTCAGTTACTTTAGGATCATCCGGTAATACCGTAACATTCAAATGTTTGTCGATTATTATCATAAATTATTTTCCTACTTCTTCATGCTAAAGGAATTGTGTCCCATAATCAATTTCATCGAAATCTACGTTTCAATAAAAATTGGTTCAAGAACCTGTATGCTAGTAAAGAGCAGAACATTTTGTTTGTCGTTGCGCTGTTTAAATGTGAATTTAGGGCAATTCGAACGTTAGATCCACTTTATGTGTCACCCCGGCCTCATATTCTAGTCGATATACCTGATTATACACATGACAGTATTAATTGATAATGTAGTTTGTCATAAGTTATTCGGGTTTATCAATGTAGGTCAAGGAGATGCTATAGCATGCCTCCTGTTTAACATGGAGCTTGAGAAGACAGTGAAAGATGCTGAAACCAAAGAGGCAGTTTTCCCTCGGATGGTCTAGCTCTTGGCCTATGCAAAAGATGTGGACATCGTTAATCAGCCTTTGGATTCCGTCAAAGAGGTTTTCCTAGTCCTTTTGGAGGCCGCCAGAACACTTGGACTAGAGGTGAATGAGGAGAATACTAAGCTCATGGTCACAGGGAAGTGCTCCGATCTGGCGAGACCATCAAAATTAGCCCCTTTAACTTTGAAAAATTAGGTCTATACAACTATTTGGGTTCAGTAGTGATAATGCGCCTCAGGTCGAGATAAAGAAAAGAATATGGATGGTTAACAGGTGCTTCTTTGGTCTACGCAAGGAATTCTGCTCATGCCCTCTATCACGACAAACCAAGCTCCATCTGTACAAGCAATTTTCCGCCCAGTTTTGTTGTATGGATCTGAGACCAAGTTGATTTATCTAGATCGAAACTGGCGAAGGAGAACAAACAACGAAGTCTACGCAATGCAAAACGCAGCAGGAGTTGTTTACCCTTAAAAATTAGAATAGTGGGATGGGCTGGTCATGTGGCTAGAATGGAGGAGGATGCCATTCCTAAAAAGGCGTTAACAGAACCTCTCTACTGCACGAGAAGAAGGGGAAGACCGAAGCTGAGGTCACTGGCGGATCTAGGAGAATTTTCGGGAGGGGGCCATGGGTCAATGTGAATTTGTTATCAATGTATAGGAACCATATATGAATGAAGATACATAAAATATCAATTTTTAATTCAAGACAACTGAGGCCTGAAAACAATAACATGGATAAAATAAGCTCCTTGATCAAAGCGGTAGCTATCTATATGTGAATGAAAAACATAAAAGGGTTCGGAATCGCCGATTTTGGATGCACCCATTGAGAAAACATTCGATACAATGAATAATTTTGGTTTGTGAAACGTGTTTTTTTCTTGTTGAAAACCAACTAAAATTCAGATCAATATCAACTAACGTGAACTCTAGGGGGGTGCATGCCACCCCCCTCAAATTCGCCAATGGCTGAGGTGGACGGATGGTATAGAGAGAGACGCGAGGGATATCTTGGGAGTCGACTGAAAACAGAGACGACTGGAAGAAGCTGGTATAGGAGACCAGGACTCCGTAAAACTAGTTAAAGTAGACAGACAAATATACAACATAAATTCGAACATTGATGATTATAGTACCACTAGGTGGGCCTTTTATTTATATTACTTAAGTTGTAAGGGTTGTTGCATGCAGTTACTTAGCGAATAACGACCCCACGGGTTACCACAGTCCAGTACATCATGCATACACACCATAACATTAAACTAAAGACATACTTTTAAGGTAAGGACACTTTCAGTACACACCCTCGGTCACCCTTCCCTAGGAGTTCCCCCTTAACAGGAGCGAGTATGTTCAGGTACCCTTAGGGACAGCCCCCCCCCGACTGTTCTAGGATAGGACAGGGCGATCCCCTGTCCATCCGAATCTTCAAATAAAAAGAAACGGAAAATATACAGACGGACAGCTTCCTCACAGTCCTTAGGGGGCACAGAGGATTGATTATGATGATGAAGTTGTATTAAATCTACAGCCCTGGTGAATAAGTGGTTAGGTCGATTTTTGTCCAGAGTGAGTTATCTTTAGGGAAGTGGAACCTTGCCATTTTCGTAGTTCTGGTCTTGAAATGGAGTTATAATCTAAGCAATAACTCCTTTTCAAGCCAATGTTTTAGTTAGTCCTTTATTCACTACGAAAATAACTCGATTCGGCTTATTTAAGTACAAGAAACTCATTTTGGAGAAAGCTCTACTTATCCACATATTCACCTCTATAGAAATAAGCCCCTGTTTTGAGTAACCTAACAATGCAACACGTTATTGCATATAAACATCGTTAATAACAATTAATCTGAATTAACTAGTAACTCAATTGGTAAGATATTATTCTTTGATTGTCTAATGCTTATTTGATTCTCACAATTATTCGATCACTCTTCTTGGATTGGACATCCATGATATTTAAATTAATCAATCTATTAAAAAATAGTATTTATTAAACAAGTTAGTTACATTTAGCATTAATTATATTGTAACTGTGGTGTAGAAAATGATAATTAATTACCAAAGAGCTGTCGGGTGTCAATGAATCTCGTCAAACTCAATATATGGAATGCCAGCAAAAATATTCCGAATATCTAAAAATTTAAAAATATCTTATGAGTAAATAATATTAAGAAGAAATAAATAATGATTAATAATAATTATTAAAAGAAAGAATAGAAAGAATTATAGAAATAATTTTTTATATTACAATAAACAGTATATAGCATAATAATTATTTTAAAACCTTATAGATGTTAATAATGGAGAAAAAAATACTTTATAAAATCTGGTGTTTTCAGGCATGAGAGTAGTTTTTGAAATCGTTTGTAGTATGTTTGCTGGTGCTCGTCAACCGTTGGTATTTTTACGTCAGTATGCTTAAATCTTCTTACTTTAAATCTTCTCAAGAAACTTAATTTCAATTAATACAGAACATTGCTATTTCCACCGAGTGCCTTCCAATACATTTTACTATCCCTTCCAAGAATATTTTCAATCTTCTGCATATGTTTTGAATGCTATAAACATTTTGTAAAATGAAGCAGTCGAAATTTATAATTTTCAATATTAGCCAACATCCAAAAATTGAAACATATTAGTCCACTATATACCTTAATAATTTGAGATATATTTTTTTCTTGCAGAGATTAATAATCAATGTTCATTTTTAGGTATTATGCATGATCTGAATTTGTTTAGTCTATTTTTTTTCGACCATCCATCTAGAAATAGTCCGCTTAAAAAAAGCTTCATTCAGTTTTTATTTTAAATAGCTTGCTTTCGTTGCAACGAATGAAAACGATTGTCAATAATGACGAGGGTTTAATCTTTCAGAATAACATTACACAGTTATAATGTAGTGTAAAATATTGAACGAAAAATTGATTTGAGAAAAAAGTATTTTGGTTATATTAATTCGATTGTCGCACCTCAAGAAGCTTGGAGAATAATGATGGCGTTAAAAACAGGTATTTTTTGCTGAAACTACTTGAGCATTGGATGTGCTGAACATTCTTTTATTCGATGATAGTACAATCGCTTATTTCAGCCTTGCTCCTCTTCCTTAATTGATATACTTCTCGAGCATATAAAACGTGCTCTCTCTGACATGGTCGAACCACAAGAAATCAAATTCTTGAGAAGTTCGAGCCGACGACCACCGGAATCGCACTCCAGAACGAGATCGACATAGCGGTGTCAGCTTCTATCATCGAAAATATCAAGATAAAGCCAGACGCTTTATCTTATAAATCCTAAATACAAAACTCTGAGAGAGAGAGAGAGAGAGAGAGAGAGAGAGAGAGAGAGAGAGAGAGAGAGAGAGAGAGAGAGAGAGAGAGAGAGAGAGAGAGAGCGAGAGAGAGAGAGCGAGAGAGAGAGAGAGAGAGAGAGAGAGAGAGAGAGAGAGAGAGAGAGAGAGAGAGAGAGAGAGAGAGAGAGAGAGAGAGAGAGAGAGAGAGAGAGAGAGAGAGAGAGACTGCTCTAGAGAATCAAACAATCAACTTAAAATTCCTGTCAGTGAAAGTTACGGTGGAAACTTTCACTCCAAAACCGCACCACCGCCTTTCCATCAAGGATAGGACTACAGTCCATCCATTTCTCATCGATACAGGAGCATCCATCTCACTACTTCCAGTCCCTAAAGGACGATGCAGAAATCCTTCCGATATCACTTTAGTCGTCGCTAATAATTCGACAATTGCTACTTACGGTGAGATTACAAGTTTTTTTTCCGAAGGTCTAAAAAAATCACTTCGGTGGACTTTTGTCCTATCTGACGTCGGTAAGGCGATTATAGGAGCGGACTTCCTTTTCTGGCACAAACTAACCGTCGGTCTTCGTAATCGAAGCCTTATCAATCAACGGAATGGGTGCACAACTGGAATTATTTCATTATAGAAACTTCCAGTTTTCTTCGAGGTTCCTACTGATCAACGTTTCGCCAGCATCCTCAGCGATTTCCCGACCATCATCAAGGTTACTCTCACCTGTGGACCTACAAGCGGAATAGTAGAGCACATCATCGAAACCAAAGACCGGCCAGTGACCGCCAAGTATCCAGGAATCTATCAGTATGTCAAGAAGGAAATCGAGAATAAAGGAAGGCATTTGCCGCCATTCTAGTAGCCCATGTTCAAGCCCTCTCCCGGAGTTCCTCTAGGTAACATGGGTCCCATCCTATTCACGATATATACTGCTAGCATCCCAACCCATCCAAGCACTGTTCTCACTACGTACGCTGATGACACATGTGTGTTATCAGTAAATAATGCTCCATTTGTTGCATCCCAAACTCTTCAATACCATATCTCAAACCTTCAAGATTGGTGTCAAAATTGGAGAATTAAAATTAATCCTAACAAATCCTATCAAATTACTTTCACTCTTCGTCGTAAACCTACGAATTCCTGCCCTACTGTATCCTTTAATAATATTCCTCTGAACCCTCGAACAGTTACGTTACCTAGGACTCCATCTGGACAAACGTCTCACTTGGAATCCTCATACAAGACTGAAAAGACAAGAAACTGCTCGTCGTTTTCGCCTACTTCAACATTTACTGGACAAACGCTCTAAGCTCCCAATTAATTACAAAAGACTCATTTACATGACAGTTATCAGGCCTATTTGGACATACGGAGTTGAGCTTTGGGGCTCTACTAAACCATCCAATTCATCTCGTATCCAATCCTTACAATCCAAAATCCTTCGTAAAATCCTCAATGCTCCTTATTATGTCACAAACGAACTCATCCATCATGATCTTAATATCCCTTATGTTGTTGATTTGGCCCAAACTAGATACCTATCCTTCCATGACAAGCTCCATACACACTTGAATCCGCTAGTCTCTCAACTTGCTTCCCATACTATTCCTGATAACCCTCCGAGGCGTCTGAAAAGAAGATGGCCTCGAGACCATCTACTATAGAACTTTTTTGGAGTGCTACCGATGGGTAGTTTCTCCACAAGCGTTTTTCAAGTCGTATTGTACATATAGCAGATTTACTTATTGTAATGCTATTATAGTTTTAAATATCAATAAATTAAATTAAAAAAAAAAAAAAACCCTCTCCACGTTGCACAGTGATGCCAGAGCGGAAATAATGTCCGATTTTCGAATGCGCTGTTTTCGATCGAAGTGAGTGATATATAACTGTAAAAGAGGAAGAAAAAAATTATCAATTTTTTTCCCTGCTCTACGATGCATCCTACATCGCGACACATCAGTCAAACTGGGCAAAAAATTAGAGCGCTTTACAATGTTACAAGTTACGTATTTTAAATAATTATTCAGAACAGCTATGATTAAAAAAAAAAGTCTGGCTTCCTCCGAGATGTGGATGGCCAATTTTCAATTTAGACGTGTTAGTGTAATGATTAGAACAAAAATCATCTGCCTATTGGGGGCATAACAGCGCAAAGAAAGGAAAGGATTAGAGTACGCTTTTGTTTGTTGCCTTATCTTGTTTACCCAATTGGCTCAAATAATACATGTCTCCAGGTCAAAACACTTTAAATTCGAGTTCAGTCTACTTGCTAAGGTAGTCTAGTCATGAGTTCTATTAAAATTAAATACCGCGATTTGTTTGAGTGCTTGTTGATTGGTACAAACTTCGATGTATTCCTTCGACAAAATCATCCTGAACTTGACGAGGAAAACATTTCTTTAATGCTGAATGAGACCGACCCCAGGTTTCTATGATAATCCGTTCTCGAGATATTGAGATATTGTTTTTCCCGCTTTTTGACCATTCGGCCCCAGTGTGCGTCGTTGGGGAAGCCTCTCAGGTTTTGCGGCGACTACCGAGCTCTGAACAAGCAAACTATCCCGGATCACTACAAATATACGCGATTTTACGATGGAATAAGCGGAAAGAAAAATCTTTTCCAAGATCGACCTCCGTAGAGCGTACTACCACATTCCGATTACAGAGAAAGACGGCGAGAAATTCGGACTCATCGGGTATAATCGTATGAATTTTGGACTTAGAAACGCCGAGCATAGCTTCCAACAATTCGTCGACAAATTCCGCGATATTGATTTCCTTCTCAAGTTTCTCAAAGATTTTTTCATCGTATCAGAAAATGAACACCAACATGAAGCCCATATTCGAGAAGTAATCCGATGTCTTGACCTGTACGGTATACTAAAAGGAATTTAGCCGAGGCATCAGAATTACTACATCCGAATATGAATGCTGAAACCAGCCTCGCTAGCTGTGCTTTTTACACAACCGTAGGTGTTGTTTTACAGCAAAAGGATGGAGATACATGGTTCCTTCTCAGCTTTTTCTCTAGGAGCGCTCAAAAGGTCTCAGAAGAAGTTTTCTGTCTACGGTAGAGAGCTTTTGACGATATACGAGGCTATTAGGCACTTACGCTACCTTATCGAAGGGAAGAATTTCGCAAACATCACAGACCATCGCCCGCTTATTCTCGTAACCCGAAGCCTGAATCCTCAACCCCACTCCGCACTCGTTCGCTCACATATATCAGCCAATCCATGACAGCGATTAACTACAAGCCGGGGAAGGATATTCCTGTGGCTGATGCGCTTTTTCGGGTGGTAGAAATCTACATACCAGATGATTCTGTCGCCTTATATATCGCTCAACAGCATGACCAAAAGCACGTTACGGAACTCAAGTACCAGGGCAACCTAAATCTCAAACTAGTCATAATTCCTGGAACCGATAAGACTCTCCTCTGCGAAATATGGACTGGCAAAGCAAGACCTTAACTTCCAGCTGACTTCAGGCACGGAGCATTCTTAAAGGTACACAACTTGAGCCACCCTGATGTACGAAGTACAAGAAAAATGGTAGTTCAGCCGAGTTTTTCTGGCATGACTTAAATAAGGACGATGCCGAATGGGCTAGAGGTTGCATATCATGCCAAAAGTCAAAGATACACCGCCAAACGATCGCTCCGCCAGGATCATTACAATCAGCTGCTCGATTCCAGCACATTCGCTTCGATCTAATCGGTCCTCTACAGCCATCTAACGGATATAGGTACTGCCTCACCATGATTTGACCGTCACACCAGATGAACAGAAGCTCTACCGCTACAGGACATAACGGTAGAAACAGTCTCCGGTGTATTTTACAGCCATTGGAGATGCCAATTTGGGTTGCCTTCCAGAATTAACACAGACCAATGCCGCCAGTTCGAGAGCCACTATTTCACCAGCTCACAACACCTCTGGAGTTGACCGTAACCTTATAACGCCATACCATCCTAAATCAAAAAGATGTGTTGAACGAGGGCACAGGACATTGAAATATGCGATCACAGCTCATATGAACTGGACCAGAGTACAGTGCTCCTCGGTTTACGTGCTAGCCTACGAGACGATTCATCCTCTAGTATAGCTAGTTAGTACTGATGTTCCATCAGACTTCTTGGCGAATTTTTTGAAGAACACCCTATTAATGATAAGCACGTTTCTCTTCAATAATTAAAGGAACAAAGAATTCTGAACTCACTGACAGCTGAAGCAAGTAGTTCTACTACGAAAACGTTTGTCTACGCAGAACTCCAAAATTGCTCACATGTGTTTATCACATGTGTGTTAACTTTCCCCTGGTGCCACCATACTCAGGCCCATACAAAGTTCTGGAACGACACCACAACAAATACTTCATTGAACAACTACCTGGATGTTACTCCAATATATCCGTCGATCGTTTGAAACCAGCATTGCTACCATCTGAAAACTCGCCTAAAACATCACCACCACCTCAAGTGAGTTCCGCAACAATTAAAACTACTCAGAATCTCAATCTGGATAATTAGAAGAACAAGAAAGCTTTCGAACCCAATCTGGACGCATAGTCAAGCCTAACGCAAGATTCTGTGACTCCTTCATCAAGGAGGGGAATCCTGTAGCGACATCGAACATCGATCATCGATAAATCGAATTGATATATGAACAATGTAATGGTAATAAGATAACCTACAAATATTGTTTAACACTGAAATAGTTTGTTACGGAAAGCCACTGTGAGTAATAAACCTTTTGTTTTGTACAACAATTTACCTGCATTTGCTTTCTTAATAAATAAAGTGTTTTCCCCCTCAAGAACACTTAGTGTTAAAATCCTTCACGATCCCTATTAAATCTTAACATGGTTATAAATAAATGTCAAGCAATCCTCCATGGATATACTACAAAAATACAAAGGTATGATACTAAAAAATACACCTAATTATTTCGCTCCAAAAATATTTTTTTAAGAATAAAAATATGGAATGATAAAATAGAAAGTACTATAGAATTATTCTAAATTCAATTTTTTTTCTTAGAAGGAATTCCATAGAAGTAACGGACCAAATAAACTTTGAATAAATATATATATGGCCAAAAGGTTATATAATATACAATTCATAAGGTATTAACATAACAAATGATATGTGTGTCGTGAAAAAAAATTTGTAAAATAATAAAAAAACGACAAAATAGACCAGAAAATAAAAGTTAAAAAATAAAATTGAAGTTCAAGAAAATAAGTTTGCCTAATCAACGTTTCATACAAAAAAAATAAATAAATAAAAGCAATTCTCACATCAAAATCTATTCATATTATAAAACCAAGTCCTTGGCCGCGTTTGTTCGTGGTAATCTCAATAACTACTTCACGGATTTTCATGCGGTTTTCACCAATGGATAAAATAATTCACTAGGAAGGCTTATGTATATGATTTGTCGAGGTTTTGTATAAATGGGTTGGAATATTGATGGGTTTCACCGAAGACGCTGTTTAATCTTGTGCAATTAATAATTATCTAACGTGCAAGATAATGAATTCGTATATAAAGAAATATTTGGTTTTGTTTTTATTTTAATAATTTATATGAATTAAGTGCATTAGCTGAGATGGGAAGAAAGAAAATAAAGACTCCCAAAGAAGGCTAACCGATGATATTCGCGTGGTCCTTATTGGCCGGTACGTGATAAAAAAAATACATTACACAGACAAATTATGTAGGCATAATATGCCTTATTAACCGAGCAAAGCTGGGGTAGTAATAATCGCTAGAAATAAGCAATAATTATCACTGGGCATTATACCATGAATTTTAATATATATTTGATTTCTAGAAGGATTTGCAATGTTTGAGCTGTTATTTTCGAAAGTGGTATAAGTCTATTCGGATTTTTTTTAAATCTTTTATTGTATTGAATAATTTTAAGATGAAATGCTCTCAAAGATTACATTATCATGGCCAATATTTTTAATCCGATCATCACATATTCCTTCTGGTTTCGACCATATGGTCAAATTCTTTGCTGAAACGGTAAATAAGGAGAAAATTTTAAGATTATTATTTTATAAAAAAAATTAAAAGGGGTATAGTGTTAAAATAACCTCTCTTTGCTAAGTAAGAAGGGTTAAAAAAATTACGTTTGCCAATGTTTTAAAATAAAATCGAAAACCCTTCAATATACCGATACTTGAAAAAAAGGAAAATTCCATTTCTTCAGTATCGAGATATTGATGGATTTGTTTTTATTCAATTAAAATGTGGAAAAACGATATGTTTTTAACCCTTATCATTTAGCAAAGAGTAGTGATTTTGACACTGTAAATCTTTTAAATTTTAATATGAAATAGTTATAATAAACGAATTTTTTTAGGTCCAAAAGGACTTATACGAGTTTCGAAAATAACTGTTCTAACATTAGAAATCCCTCTACAATAAAGATATATGTATGCGAATTTAAGCTCGTATCTTAGTACCAAACTTATATAAAATACTTTAATTTTAACTCCAATTCTCGTAATTTTTTTATAACAGCTCATTTAGTCTGTGGTTATGATTCGGCCGCTTATTTTCTTTTTATCACAAAAATACCATTAACACGGTAGCTTCCATCGGAGCCTTTCACCCCTGATGGCTATTATATAATCGTAATAGTTTTATATTTACAGTAGTATTGTGTAAGAAACAATTTATTCACGTTCCTAATTGTGAATGAGGCAGAGTGATCCGCGCCTTGGATTGGCAATAGCATTAATGGGCTAGAGTATAGGCGGGGGACAAGGGAGATGTATTATCAACAACAAAGACATAGAGCTCCGCCCCAACAGAGAGATATGACGACGTTTAATCACGAGGGACATCTGCTGATGTAATGCTTTGCCGGGCCCTCAGTAGTTTAATCTCGAGTAACAAACGCCTCCGATTACTTTTGTGTCATCGCCAGGGCTCACCTAATCACATTGGCGTCTTGGCCTAGTTTGGGCAGAGGATTAGGCTGTCTCATGGTTCCTTATGGCTAATACATAATATAGATAAGCCACCTAATTGAAAATATTAAAAACAGGGTATGGATTGATTACTTTTCATCTGAAAGGTTCAGTGAAAAACTAACCATTTTTGAATTTTAGAGTTAAAAATAATCTTAATTTTAGTTACAAAAGATTTGCATCTGCGTAATTTTCTGTTAATGCCATATAAAAACCAATTTTAACCTCACAAATAGTTAAAATGTCTTATAAGCAACTTGTATTTTCATTTTGAACACTAATTGTTGGATAGTAATACGATACAATCTGCTTTAGAGTATGTAATAGCTATTAGAGATATTTGAACACAGCACACACTGCCCTAGTGATCACGGAGCCCAAGTTCACTCTTCACATGTGGAGAGCAAAGCGGGACCACATGAGATCCCAGCGCTTCATGCACAGCCGCTTCATTGGATTGAGACTAGTGGAAACTGAATAAGAGCACTAGGACCACAGATGCTCAGGACATTAGTGGAGATGCTTGTCTCTGCCAGGACACCAATGGCATATTTACAATAAGTCTCTTGGTGATTGTCATATCAACCACCAATAATCCGAAGAGGGTTATAATGATGAGTGGCGCTGTTTAAGAATTGTACTAGTGGATTTGGTTATTCGAATAAGCTCATGTGGAATTTATGAAATTCGGTTCATATAAGATCGAGAACGAAAGGGAATGTGAAGCTGATATAGGAGGTTTTTGTAGAAAAAATAAAGGGAACCTAAAGTATTGTTCTTATGATTTAATATTGAAGGATGCGTTTGATGTTCGAAGGTTTCGCGGTATCCCACAATTCCAGTTCATACGTCCAAATAGGTCTGAGGATAGTCTGATAAATTAGTTTCTTTTCGATTGGGAATTTCTGGTGAATGGTTTTTATAAGTTAGCTGAATCTTCTGTTGATTATGTGTATGTGAGGCCTGCTTTGTCTAAGGTGAAACCGAAGTATTGCACGGTGTCAGATCTGGGCAATAAAGGATATTTATTAAATTAGACCGTACTTGCGTAAAGGACTTGCGAAGTGTAAAAATTACATGTGTTCATTTCAATTTGTTAATTTTTAGCCTCCATCGTCCTAGCCTAGTGTTGGATCAGGGTGATAAGACCTGTCTCATCTTTGGAACATCTAGGAAGTAGCAGGAATGTCAGCACTGTAGAGTTTGTAGAGGGCAGGACCCAAGCCACTTCTTTGGGAAACTCCTGTCCCAACAGGATAACATTTGGAGTCGCTCCAAACTAGGAAGGATCGATTTGAGCGAAGGTGTGAAGAATAGGGTTTGAGATAATCGTATTTTTAGCTTGAAAAGTAGTCCAGCTAGCCAAAATCGCTAGTAGGATGTAATATCGAGAGGTTTTCCAGGTTAGTAAAAAAGGATTATGACGGGGTGTTTCCAGAGGATTTGAAAGTGGGTCGTTGTAAAGATGCAATTGTGTACATATGCGAGGAATATTATGGCTTTAGCAGATAGATGGAAGATTTAAGGAAAGAGCAAGTCTTATCCTGGGGATTTACGAGTAGTTACCTGTATATGTTCATAATTGACCGCGGAGGAGGTAACGGCTTTGGGTAGCATAGATTGCAGCATTGATCAAATGTAGCGGTACGGTTGGGATCGGTGAGATAACGTCTTAGTTCTTCAGCTTTTAGTTAGTCAGATTTAGCTGATGAGTCACTGTCCCGACGAAGAAGGTGGGGAATTTATTAACTTAATAACCTCTTTTATTTATAAGGAAGTAGCTATATCAGACAGAATTACTTGAAAAGGACCCTTTCCTCTGTGTTGTCCCGAAAAATCGCACAAATAAGAATCCAATAGGGTTCTTCTGTGTCTAAATTTTTGGGAATCGACATTCCAGACATGAAATTCTTTTTTTTTATAATTATTGGTCATTTTTTGGAATTTTAAATATTTTTATTTTTAAAGAAAAAAGATAGGCCCTCGGCCGGGATTCGAACCCGGAAACTTTGTCTCTCCGTGACAGTGCCACACCATTTGAGCCACCAAGGCCGCCTGCAACGGTTCTAGTGTATTCATCGCAAAAATTGCGAGAACACGAGGACATTGGATTGGATAAGAGAAAAGATTTGTCCTCTGACTGCAGGCGGCCTTGGTGGCTCAAATGGTAGGGCACTGTCACGGAGAGACAGAGGTTTCGGGTTCAAATCCCGGCCGAGGCCTTATCTTTTCTTTTTAAAAATAAGAAATTCTTTTTATTTAGTACCTCGGTTTCAATTTTTTCGGTGTATTCAGCGGAATATACAGAAGTGATTTGATGACTGCCGCCTTTGAGAAGAGATAAATATGTGACCATCGGAGCAATATTTTGTCATAACGTTCTGGGAAACATTACAATGAGTGTAAAAAACAATAGAAAATATATGCACATTCATTTGGCTAATTGATGAACTATTTCTTCACATAGCATGGAGATAAGGGACCTCTGGATTTGGAAAGAGTTAGTGAGAGGCATAGCGCTTGGCTAAGATCGTGTCGCAATATAGGAAATCTGCTCAACCGCAAGCAATTGCTACGGAATCCTCAAGCGCTCCATTTGCAAATGCTGTGCTAACTTAACAAAACTGCCTTAGTTCTCTCCACATGTCATTCATATTTTAAGTACATCTATGTCTACTAAACTAAAATGTCCTTGGTTACTGTACAGGTTTTATAAAATTTACGTGCTTCCACAAGGTTTTCCCTACCATACATAACAATATTGTGTGTTACGTAGTAACATCACATTATAATAAGTCGTGTGTTTTTCTACAGTAATGAAAAGATCCTTTGATAATTAAATGAGTAAGACTAGGCAATATACTCACCAATTCAACTGCTCCTACGATAAATGCTCTCAACCTCAAACTTACAAGAATACTTCTGGGACCCCGGTCTCCGTTCATCAGGCAGCATTTCAGTGATATCAGTAATTTGGGAAATTGAACTATTACGTACTATAAAACTAGTATAAAAGTGTTACAAACCTAAAAGTGTTATTTATCTAGGAGCCTATAACCTATGCAAATCTAACACATGATTAATAACATGCTTTGGGTGTTATTTGAAGTCGATGTGAAATATTGTAGTAAATATTTTCCTATCATTTTGTAGTTAGTAGAAAAACAAATCTATGATTACTGATTATATAAACTATTCTCTATAATAATTAAATTATGATAAATGTCTCAAAATCAGTGTATACTATTTTCGATGAATCGCCCGGAATAACTAATTAATATTTCGTTCCTTGGATTATATTCAACTTAAGAGGTCACGAGGGCATCTTCTTTTGAAGACACCTCGGATGATTACCGAGAATCACAAATATAGAAAGGTTTGAATTAGAATAAAAGTTTTCATGAAAGGACTGATCGGATTCGTGTTAAATCAACGACAAATGGATCATTGTGGTCATTACGGATGACTTTATTCCTAACAAAGTAAGGATCATTAAGGATTTAACGAGGGATTTTGGATCGCTAGTATACGACAGGGGTTTGCGACTTGAAATATTTCGCATAATTTATAGTTTGTATAAAAAAGATTTCGATTGTTTTTTTTTTAAGAAACAATTTTCATATTTAGCCCGCGTAGGGCTAAATATGAGGAATAAAATCGAAAGTTTGGCCCGTTAGGTTCCTTTGTGGAACGTGCTTTGCGCACCTTTTAATTCTTTCTCGATAATATTGTATTATTTTTTTTACATAATAGATAGAAATTAAAAATTAAATTCCGGTTAAATTAATAATAATGATTTAATATCTTAGTTGGTATTTTTCAGAACATTAAGACAATACAGAAGACCTGTACTTACAGCTAAAACAATTTTAGTATCAAATCATTTATCGTTGGCTCTCTTTACTTAACATCACTAAGTAAAATTTGAATAGTGAAAAGTAAATTTAATTTTCACTAAGTAAAGATGAACGTTTGTACTTAGTATAATTCTTAAAAATGAACTTGTTGTATTACTCTGATAAACACATTCAGAGGTTTGAAGAGATATTTATTAAACACTGAAATTACAATGTGGCTTGGTTTACAATATTCTCAAACGCATAAGGTTAAGTTGCCTTAGCAACCTGAGAGAGAGAACCTTGCTATCACAAGAGTGGCAGTGTTGCCACCGTACAACATCCTTTCTTGTTTATATAAAAAAACCTGACTTCACTACATTCACAACAACAATCACATGTAACTCTGAACTTTATAATATTTTACAATTCCGAAAATTTTACAGTTTTACATTTTACAATACATAAAAACAATCAAACGAAAACTCCAAACTTTATAACAATTTACAGATCAAGCTTTTTGGCTTGTTAATCCTTCTTCCAAACCTACTAACTTGGACATCTTCGTTCACCGTACCTCTTTCCAGGGACGTTTGCTGACTTGGTTCTGCTGTATTTTCCTGTTGTCGCTTTTCTAGTTGAATGTTCTTCTTTTTCTCTGGCTCCACCTCTTGAACAATACACCTCTTCTCCGTCTGGTCTGGTTTATCTTCATCTAGCACCCAATCTTCATATGATTCTTCCTCCTTAGCACTGTCTACCTCTGTCTTTCTCTGTTTCAGGTGGATTCTATTTCGGCGATATCTTCTCCCATCTACTTCCAGCAAGTAAGAGCGTGAATCTAAACGCTTCAAAACCACTCCTGGTTTCCATATTGGATAATTTATCCCATTGGGATTTAATAACACCCTAACAGATTCACCCAATCTAAGTGATGGCAAATCTTTTGCTGATCTGTCGTATGTCTTTTTATATCTTTGCATTTTTTTATTTAATTCATTTATTCAATTCTGTTCATGAATTGTATCAAAGCTAACTTTCTGCTTCAATCCTTCCTTTGTGCTGCATAATGTTGTTCTTAAACTCCTACCAAAAAGCCTTTGTGCTGGACTTGTTGTCATACCTGCTGTAGGTGTGTTTCTCCATACCATTAATGCTGCTTCCACATCTTCCCCTTTTTCTTTCAGCTTCAACAGCCTCTTTACTTGTTTGACTGCAGACTCGGTCTTTCCATTGTATTGATGATGGTGTGGAGAAGATGTTTTCAATGTAAAATTCCACTCTCTGGCAAATAATTTAAATTCTTTAGAGCTGTAATTGGTACCTTCATCTGAATAAACCACCTGTGGTAAACCATATCTCGCAAAAATATGTTTTAGTGCTGATATTGTGCTCTGAGCTGAGACATCACGTAATCTTTTAAATTCAAAGAATGATGAAAAATAGTCTACCACCACCAAGTATTTATGTTTATCATACTCAAGAATGTCTGTGGCTACTTCCATCCATGGTCCTTCTGGAGCTTTCCTTAATTGCAATGTCTCCTTTTGATTCCTTTTAACATCCAGATCTTCACAAATTTCACATTTTTGTACTCTATCTTTTATGTCTCTTGCCATATTTATCCAAAAAACTCTTGACCTCGCATACCTTAGACTGGCCTCCAACCCTTGGTGTCCTTTGTGAATTTTTTCTAAAATATCACCTCTCATTTTTTCCGGAATATACACCTGTTGGTTCTTTAAAATGATCCCATCACATATAGTTAATTGCTCTCTAACTTTCCACCAATCTTTCATCGCTGCTGGCAGCATCTTCTCTTGATCAGGCCAGCCATTCTCTATAAATAATTTTATTCTCATAGCAACTTCTTCTTCATTTAAATGCTCCCTAATTTCATGTAACATTGTTGCACTAATTCCCGTTTCGGTTAGGCCGTCACTTTCTTCTATAATTTTAGCCACTATCATATCCTTTTCTTCCATATCCGTAGTAGGTAGTCTTGACATAGCATCAGCAATATTTACATTAACCCCTTTTATAAAATTGACAACAATATCATAGCCAACCAGCTGAAGCAACATTCTCTGTATTCGCTTAGGTGCATCAAATAAACTCTTTTTAAATATTATTTCTAATGGTTTGTGATCGGAAATCGCTAGTGTTTCCTTCTCTATCTGAGCATATTTCTTTTCACAAGTAGTCAGAGTCCTTGACGCGTATGCTACTGGATGTCCATCCTGTATCAATGCTGCACCCAAACCATATCCACTTGCATCCACTTGAATTTCAACTTTTTTTGTCTCGTCAAAGTATTGTAAAATTGGGGCCTCTTTCAACTTACATTAGATCGTTTTCCATGCTCTCTCTTGCCTAACACCCCACGAGCTAAAAGATTCTCGCAGCGGAGCTGAAATAGTTGATAAATCCGGTACAAAATTTGCCATGTAATTGACTAGACCTAAGAAAGAGCGTATTTGGGATTCGCTCTCTGGTCTACCCATATCTTCTACTGCTTTAATTTTTCTTTGGTCTGGCTTGATACCTTTATTTGTAAATAAGTGTCCCATATATTCTATTTCTGTTTTCCTTATTTTGCATTTTTTCTTGTTCAGTTTCAAATTTCTCTGTTCTGCCCTCTGTAACACTTTCTCCAATTTTATATCATGGTCTCTTAAGGCTTCCTCCGTGGTATCTCCTTCTCCAAACACCATGATGTCATCAGCAATGGCAATTACACCTTCACTATCCTCCATAATTTGAAACATTCTTCTTTGGAATTCTTCAGGTGCTACAGACAGGCCAAATGGGCAACGCTTAAAGCAATATCGCCCATACGGTGTCCAAAAAGTGGTCAGTTCTTGAGAATCAGGATGTAACTTCATTTGATGGAATCCATTTTTCGCATCAAGCACACTAAAAATGTTTGCCTTTGATAACATAGGAGTAATTTCTTCTACTGTCGGTGTGATGAAACGGTTTCGTATCAGATTTTCATTTAACTTCATAGGTGCAATGCATACTCTGTTTCTTTTGGGTGTTACAACAAATACCATGTTTGTGGTCCATTCAGTTGGATGCTCCGTATCACATTTAATTAATCATATCACATTTAATTAATCATATTGTGCTTTACGTATCACATTTAATTTTTATAGTCTCTGTAGCTTCTTTAATTTGTTTTCTCACTCCGACAGGAAGCCTTCTGGGTGATTCACATACTGGGACCGCACCTTTACGGATCTCCAACTTCAAAGTACCTATGTCCCCGATCTCAGTTTCCTCAAATATTTGCGGAAAGTCCTCAATATCTATCTTATTAATCATAACCTCCTTTGCTGGGTTGATCAATCCCATTTTTAGAGAAGCGCTTAATCCTAACATAATTCCGTTTTGCCGAGTTACATAAAACTTTACCTTGTATACCTTACTGTTCACTTCCACTTCTAAGATGCACTCACCATCAACCATCTCCTTCTCACCATTGTAGCATGTTAGTACTTGACTAGAAGTACTAACTTTTGAGTCACAATCCCATTTATTTATGTCTTTCTAACCAATTACATTACATGTTGCACCCGTATCTATCTGAGCTTTAAGAGTCTTACCGTTAACCTTCACATCTGCTAACAATTTTTGTGCTTTCCTTGAAGAAGCAATACCAAGCACACTGTCAGTTTCACTGGAACTGTCGGGCTCTTTTCCTAATTGCTTTACATACATTTTACACATATTTTTTAAATGATTGAATTTTGAACATTTTAAACACTTTTTACCATACGCTGGACACTTTTCTTTTTCAAATGGGTGTTTTCCCCCACAATATCTACAAGTTCCCATGTTGCCTCCACTTCTGGTTTTAGTCATTTTTGTCGATTTAAATTTCTCAAATTTATTAACAATCTCATCTTCGGATTTAAAATTCGATTTGTAATCCGGTTTCATTTTTAGCAATTGTGTCTCTGTTTCTTGAACTGTCATTGCTTCATCAATCACTTTTTGAAGGGTCAAATCTCTCTGTCTTAAAAGTCGTTTTCTAAAATCATTGTCTTTCATACCTACTACAAATTGATCTCTTATCATTTCATCTTTCAAATCTTTGAACTCGCAATTAATAGATCTTTCTTTTAATATTCTAATAAAATTAATATAAACCATTTGTTCATCTTGTACAGTAGAGAAAAAAACATACCTTTCGTATATGATGTTTTTCTGGGGTATAATCTCAGCATCTCGTCGTTTTATTATGTCATCTACTGAGGTTAGTTCATTTGCTCTTATTTGCCTTAACAATAATCTCATACCTTCAGCTCCAATGACTGTTTTGAAAATTGCTGCTTTTTGCTTGTCTTCCTTCTTGTCAAGATCAGTCACCACTTCATAATTCTTCCAAATTTGTTTCCACAAAACCCAGTTTTCCACGATATCTCCTTTGGACACGAACGGAACCGGGGCCGGCAAATTCATTTTGTATCTCGTCACCGTCTATTTTTCTTCTGACACCATGTTGTATTACTCTGATAAACACATTCAAAGGTTTGAACAGATATTTATTAAACACTGAAATTACAATGTGGCTTGGTTTACAATATTCTCAAACGCATAAGGTTAAGTTGCCTTAGCAACCTGAGAGAGAGAACCTTGCTATGACAAGAGTGGCAGTGTTGCCACCGTACAACAGAACTTAATATAGACTTTATTTCTGGCAGATTACTCGGGACGACTAGATATGGTACAACTATTGATGCAATGTTTTCACGATGTTTTCATAACCCATGCAACTTCTGACGTACACGTATCGTATTTTAGTTACCACAAACCTATTGTCACAGTATTTAATAATGATGATAATACTATTCACGGACTAAATACTGTTCAAAATCATGTTAAATGTCAAAAGTTCTAGGTAGAACAAACGAATCTGATCAAGAATGATTTATATAAACATTTTATAAAGTGAAATAGATGGTGTTATAAATTTGATTGGAATGATGTTCATAATATAAATACATATTTATATAGGCTTTGATTATTTTTTAAGATGCTTTCTTTTCCCTCTTTTTACATAACCTTCACAATAATAGTTCTCAAGGAGTAAACTCTAGTCGTGCGTCGGAGCTAACACACACTTTTCTTTCTATACCATTATTTGGTTTTTATTTTCTTTACGTTATACAATAAATTTTGAGGTCAGAAACCAATGGATTGGATGATAAGAGATACGAAAAAGTGAAATATTTCCAGGTTGGTGAAAAATAATTCTGAATGACGCTGGGAGAAACATTCTGTAAATAAGAAGAATGATTCAAAACAAGTATTTAAAAAAATAGTAAATTTCATAGGTGTAGGTTAAGTATAGCTTATTTTAATCTACTGATATGTAATTGAGTAGCTATTACGCATTTTTCAATGCATAATTGATATTGAATTTAAGTATCTTAAGTTTTAGTAAACGCACATAATTTATTTAAATTTAATCACATTACTAGTATACCCAGCTAGTTTTGTAATATTTAATTTACAATCATGTAAAACTTCTCAGATAATTGACCCTGAGAGCTCATTAATTCATTGGCAACTTATTGGCTGGGTAGTTAAGCATTTATAAATATTAAGACTCCTATTCGGTCCCACATTATTTCATTACATTAACAAATAATGTTGGACTCTTTTTCCTGCAGTAATAATATCCTTATTAGTGATTCATTGTTTTATATATATATATATATATATATATATATATATATATATATATATATATATATATATATATATATATATATATAAGTTACTAAGAATGTATAGTTACAATTTCGGTTGATTTTATTATTATTATTTTTACTCTCTGTTGGAAGTTTTTTATACATTTTTTCTTTCATTGTAAATTATGATTCTCAACAGATATATTTAAATGTATACAATTGTTTTCAATTTGAGACTAGTCTATTGCTAAAGCATTTTTATTTCGTGAATTGTAGCAAATTATACAAGAAATAAAAATAATAACAAAAAAAAATAGCAGTGACTGAAACTGTTAAACAAGGATTATAAAAGTTACGTAGAATCCAAAATTGAATATCCATCCATCGTTTTCTCTTAATGTGACATTTTACATTGAACTCAGACATTTATTCTTGAGATTCGCTTCGAACGTCACTAGTGAAATGGAAGTTAGGTCATACTCTTGTAAAACTAAAGAAAAAAAGAAACAAAAAATTATTAATATGAAAAAGAAATAAATAAGGAGTGTTTTGGGCAAAACAGGCCAAACATTAAAAAATACATTGGAGTACCACCGTCGTTTCCCTGCAATCTAAACATATAAGAATATATCATTATCAAATAATATATATTTTCAAATAAGAAATTCAAATAAATGAGGTATATAATAGATAAAATATTAACATGGAAGCGAGTAGATGAACAGGGAAAGGGAGGACTGAAATTTATCAAGGGGAGTCAAATACTATAAAATACTTAGAGATTACATTGTTTCATAATTTTACTCCTTCACCGTAGACGGTTATAATTTATGCCTGTTATTTCCAAATTAAAATAAAAATAAAAACATGTGTGAAATTACATTTCACACAGTAAATTTGTTTCAGATTTGTTTTTGTTAATAGTTTAGTTGCTTTGTGTTTCCCGAGCAGCTGGAAATGGTGAAGGCAAGCCCCGCGTCACCACCGCCGATCGGAATCCACTTCGGGAAGACGGACCTGGAAAGGGTCGGCTACTTCGCTGAGTTGAGCTACCTCCATGGAATGGGATACACTCCGCCAGTTACAAGTGAGAATTTTAATTTTCAGACAGTATTTGAGACATATAGAAGACGCTGTTTTATCTCAACGGAAGTATAAATTATCCTTTAAGATCAAGGAGGGTATCCACTATGTTCTAGATCCAACGGTGCTGCTTGCTCCTCCAACGGCCGCTCAGTAAGTGTTCCGCAGTGTTCAGGTGGCCGTTGAAGGAGCAATATGTTCGAGATAGTGGCGTTTGCAGTCTATATTGTCATTCATTATTTGAAAGAAGTTTACAAAAGACGGATTTGAGGGGTGCCCATTGACCCCTCCTGGAGTTCTCAGTTGATATTGACCTGAATTTTAGTTGGTATTCAACAAAAAATAAACACGTTTTACACACCAAAATTATTCAGTATCGAATGTTTTCTCAATGGGTGCATCCAAAATCAGCGATTATGAACCCTTTTATGTTTTTCATTCACATGTAGATAGCTACCGCTTTGATCAAGAAGCTTATTTTATCCATGTTATTGGTTTCTGGCCTCAGTTGTCTTAAATTAAAAATTGATATTTTATCTATCTTCATTCATATATAAATCATACATTGATAACAAATTCACATTGACCCATGCCTCCGCCCCCCGAAAATTATCCTAGATCCGCCAGTGACCCAAGGTATGAAAAACTGAGCGGGGAAGGGATTTCCCATGAATGCCTTGCCCAAACCTATTTTAAACATGGTCACCATCAATCAAAAGAAAAAAACTGAGTTCCGAAAGGTTTCATGCACTAAGCCACGTGTGTCCACTCAATTGCACTATTTGGTTACACGTTACACACGAAGTACACACAACTAATATTCCCCAGATGCCGTCCTCGAACGTGCTGCGCTTCACTTAGAGTTTGGAATAAAACCGAAAGCCATCGATGTGATCTAGAAGGATCTCGATTTTGTACACTCTTGGGGCGCCGATGGTTTACTAACATAGTGTATAGGTACTCTTCTGTAGATAGCAGAACTGTTTGATCGTATTACTGCTAAATGGATAATTACCGTCCCAGCTAATAGATAGTGTGTAATATTCCATCACTCAGCAATAGGCTTTACATTTTTAAAATTTATTATAGCAAATAAATGTATCTTTATTTTACTGAATACTTCCTCAAAAAAAAAAAAAAAAAAACCCTACGAATGTTCTGATACAGTTTTCTTTTAAATCTGGTATTGCCATGTTTACATGTTTAAAAATATGATAACCTTTTCTACAGTATTTCTTTCAGTAATTTTAATTAATCTTTAAGGCACTGGAGTATTTTAGTTTCCTTTCACGGAAACTAACCATTTTACGTTAAAAAACGAACCTTTATAAAATTAATGATTTAGTGATAGGAAAATTAATTGAAGTATTTCAATTCCCTCCGCATCTGCACGCACTCCATAATAACTCTTCTGCAAGTTCACCATATCAGTTATTTATCCTATTCCATATTAAACTTTGAAATTATAAATCGCTCAAGTTCAAAAAGTGACAACAAAACCGAAGTAGATCATATCATATGTACAGGTTTCTGCTTTAAATGTTTATATAAGTTAATCACACACTTCAATAAGTTTTCGCTAGAAAAAGCTTAGCAAAATCAAATAAAGGCCTGAGTTTAAAATTTAGAAGAGCTCATTATATTTCTCATAAAAACCGTCCCTGAAATCGCTTTATTTCCAGCAACTTAAAATTAAACTATAATTAAAAACATACGCAACTCTAGAAATATTCTTAAAATTCTTTCTCTGGGAGTTCGAATTATGTGGTTGTCTAGTCATTCATAATCAGTTAATGAAAGGGTTGATACACTGGCGGGGAATGGTCCTGTGAACATGTCTGCACAGTTAGGAGACATTTCATTTATGGCTTAAACCTGTCGTGTGCTAGTGGCTTCTAATATTCAGTGATATTTCAGAGTAAGGGCTGTACTGTAATGGTCAAACCACAACTCTTGAGAGAAATACCCAATAAAGCTACGTAAATTTGATATCTTAAGCACATCGATCTCTTCAGAAAACTGTAGTGAACAGAACAACTAGCTAGACGATTCTTACTATGTAGGCAGCTAAGCATATAAACATTTTCAAAGATTACTTATGAAAATTCATATCTTGTGAAAATATATAAATTCATAATTGATATTAATACATTGACAATCAGTTAACTACTTATTTCACAGATTGTCGTCCTGGAACTGATGTCATGCTAGCATTTGTTTAATGAATGCTTCTGATATTCAACTATTTTCCTTTCCTAACTTCCCACTTGGTATTCGCTTCTCCTACAGCATCATTCATACTCCATCGCCCAAAACCAGAAAAATCTATAATGGTAGTCGCAATAGGACAAGAAAAGCAATAGGAAATCATTCCTTTTTTTATAATTGATGATTCATACTGTCTGAACAGAAGATTTAACGATTCTTAAAGATGGAAAAATATTGATGGTAACAGTAGTTTTGTGAATGAAACTGTCAAAACAATAAGCTTATTTTTTTATTTAATACATTCTTGAGTGGATTAGTTCAGTTTTAAAAAAATGTATTTACTGAAATTGACAACTGTATAATAATAATCCATCAAGTAAATATAATGAAAGGTATATAATGCCATGAGATCAAGGCATGTAGAGAAACTAACCACTGGTACAAGTTCAATAACAAATTTAACTTCACGAGACCATCTTCTTTTCAGAAGCATTATCAAAAAGAGAAGAGGTTTCATGGTTTGAGTGTGAATAAAATTATTGACATCGGTTTCAGGCCAAATAGGCAACAAAAAGGACATTTTGGTCATTATGGATGACTTTGTTTATAACAAAGTAAGGAGCATTGAGGATTTTATGAAGGTCAAATGGGACTTATAACAGTAATGTATATGAATAAGTCTTTTGTAATTAATTAAGAGCTTAGAGCGTTTGCCTAATAAGCTTATTGAAATAGTCGATTTTTTGGTAAATTGGTAAAGTTTTATTGTTTTTGTCTCATTAATCTTCTATAATTGATAAATTTCCAGGATAGAGTAGGATGCTTTAACCTTTTGTTTTCAAAAGCATTTTTTCACTGAACTAATTATTAATTAAATATCTCTCATTTGCGCTATTCCTTTATCACTCATTACACAACATTATGGAGTTTCCTTCCTCATAAAATCTGCTATACTCTCTCAATGTTTCATATATTATACTCTTCTATTGCAGTTACCTTTCGCAATCCAGTCATACAAATGGTTTTATACAATACACTACCAATAATCACGTATTTTATGAACATGGAACTCCTAATGGTAGATAAATACCCATTCTTCCAATTGTATAATTGTTCAAATCGCTCATTGTTTTAAAACAATAGAACATATCGTTATGTTATAGATCTTTCTTTCTTTCTCAAAACGCATTCTAAGCGTTCTTTATCAATCAAACTCCATTGACACTCTTTACTACAACATTTGTACAATCTTTTGCACACAGTTTTAAAATGACTGAATATTTATTACTGTAATTTTTATACTACACTTTTTAGCTTTTTGTTTTACACTTCTACACCGTTTCGATTTTCATTATACGCTTATTATATCCTGCCTAACATTTTGGTCTCTACTAATAACCTTAACTGAGTGCGTCACATTCCCTTTTTCAGATCGGGGCTTAACCCAAACAAAACTGCAGCCCTATGAATTATAACAAGTTCGAAACTTTTAATATAGAACCTATATGTATTTTATTAAACTACTTTTCTCATTATTTTTATTTAAATGGAACATGATATCTGCTTTATTTTAAAATAACCGTAATTAATTTAGGCTGGATTAATCTTGACAATGGCTGTGGTCTCCCCTCGCTTTCAGCAGTAGTAACCGTTTTTATTCTCCACTTCACTGCACAGCAGTTAGCTATGGGCAGTGCGAAGACCGCTGGACAAACCGCAAACCGAAAATTACTGCTGCATTGTACTTCCACGACCACACAGCCCATAATGCCACTCTCGTTACGCTCAGTGAAAGCTTTTGTGGAGGTAATTATCGTTGACCTGCAAACGATTTTTAATGAGATTTCTTCATGAAGCGGCAGGGTTATTGCTAATCGGTTAGTCATAAAATGGTGGGGGTCTGCAAACATATCAGTTTTGCTTAGTTCTGTGAAAATTGACGGTGCTGCCTACTGCTTACAGTTGTGTCAACGCCCAGAATGTTCAGGAAGCCGTAGGAATAAACTGGATGTGATTTATAACGGTAAAGCGCAATCTTATAACCATAATTCTTGAGTGACATCGAATAAAAAAAAAAAATCAGCTCCTAAATGTTCGAAAATTTTGATTTGGAGCACCCTGTATTTTTTAAAGAATATTTGTGATATCGATGCTGTTGGCCCATTTAGAAAGTGCAGTTATGCTATATTGTTTTTATATAAACATCTTGTAAACTAGTTAGAAAATATGAGATGAAAATGGTTGACTGGATGATCTTATGTAAAGGAGATGGTTGGGGGGTGCAGTCAATAAGAACACCGAATAAGTGAAGTACTTATATTATGTGCCGACGTTTCGACCTACAGTGTAGGTCATCTTCAGGGCTAACAGAGAAACAAACAGAACAAAAATGTAAAAACATCAAAGTTGTACAGTAACAATACTAGTGACAAATAATGTAGAAAAATACAAAGTGGCAGATATGAAAATAGAAGATAAAGAATATAAAAAAGGAGTCAGATTATAATAAAATAAAGATATAGACAGATTTAAAAATTACTGATAATGAAAAGGCATTAAACTAGTGGTAGATATAATAAAGATCAGATAAAGACAAATATAACAAAATTATTGAAATAGTGACAGATATAATTATAGAAAATGTGATAGAATATAATAAAATTAAGATAAAGACAGATATAACAAAGATATTGATAATGGAAAGAAAGTGAAAATAATGGCAGATATAATAAAGTAAGACAGATTTAATAAAATTAAAGAAAATGAGCAGAAATGATAAATAATAAATAACGCATATAAAATAAAAAATAGAAAATAAATGTACAGAATGGATAGTACAGTACAATATAATAATATAAAGTAAAATCAAAAGGAGGAGTTAAACAAAAGAAACAAAATGAGGATATTTACATATAAAGAAAGGTTGGAATATGAAGAATACAGAAAAACTAGTAAAATAAAGGTGTAAAATGTATGATAACGGACTTAATGATGTTACCAAATTACAGAAAAGTATGGAACTATATGTACAATAACAAATGTGAATAATAGAAAAAATATTGTACAATAACACCAGTGTACAATGACTGTTTTGAAAATATATATGACTGTTTTGAAAATATAAAAAATATAGTAGATAGGAATAGAATATGAAAAGTTAAAATAGGTGAAAACGCTAGTACAGTAACAATAGTTTACAATGTATGTATGAAAAAAATTAGATGGGATTAATGAATTAGAAAAATAAAATAGGTGTTTAAAAATATGAACACATGATTACCAACATATGATGGATGCCAAAATGATAAGGGGAAAAAATAAGAAAATTAAAATTGGAGAAAGGATAAAGAGAAAAGTTTAAAATAAATAAAAAGAAGAAATGAAGAGGAGACATACCGAATGATGGGAAGCGTGGCCGTTACAGATCGCGGCTAGAGTGTGCTGGGCCAATTTGACCGTTGAGAACGAGGGAAGAGATGGGAGCGGAATCTAGTGGCCGGAAAGTAATCATACATTCACTTTTATACATGTCAAAAATTGCGAGAACACGAGGATATAGGATTGGTGGAGAGAATAGATTTTTTTGGCCGTATTATGAGTGGTTAGAACACCGCGCTAGAGACGCGGGCGATCCGGGTTCCATCCCGGCCTAGACAAATCTTTTCTCTTCAAAATAAAAATATTTAGGAAATAATTCATAGCTTTTACATTTTGATAGAAAAAAAGTGATTACCTAATAAAAAACATATTGAGGTTTTTTTTGGATAACTTTGGTTCTAACTTCACCGAAGTTTTAAAACGGTTTACGTAGTTTTAGAGCCATTAACATCAACTGTAATTGGGTTTAAATTTTTTTTAATTGGGTTTAAAGGCCTTTCAATTTATAGGTCAGGATGTGAATCATAAGTTCTAGTATAGCCCGTAAATATGAATACAATGGTTTCTTAGGAAGGTAATCTAATTCTAAAGGCTACACACCATACATTTAAATATAAATCATAATGAGGGACATTAATCATTATCTAATCATATTTGCTTAAAATACAAACTAAATTACATAATCTCAATCTTTCAGTTCCTCAAATAAGGGACCCTAAAAACAGACAGATGTTTCCTGAATTCCCTAAAATGAAAACAGGCTTACAGGATTGTTACTTTGACAAAAGTTTTAAGAGGTTATTTATTGGAGAAGGCTACTTCAATCCTATTAAGCAAGCTTTTAAAGAAAGGTAAACAAACATCTTAGTCACATTAATACAGATACAAATAAACTTTACCTCAACGGAAAACATTGGATTATAGAATGTGCAGTAGAACGTGTCATGGTGAACTTCCTAAATAACTGGATTGATAGAATATAATGAGAATACTTTTCGAATAATGATAAAATAATGCTTATATAATTTCATAAATTTTAAAATAAAAACTTCTTCAGCTTGGAACAGGCTAAGAAGATAAAGGGCCTGTTCCGACCAACTTCGTATACTCACCTGCAGTCTGGTCGAGGAGACTTCTTTGGCTGCTTTACAACTTCAATGAAAGGTATTAATATATATATATATATATATATATATATATATATATATATATATATATATATATATATATATATATATATATGTAAAATAGTTTATGAGCATTGAAGTAATAATGTAGGCTTTTGTGTAACCAACACCTAATAGTCAAGTATAAGTTTTTTTTATAACATATGTTTTATTTATATTTAGTCTTTTATTTATTTTTATAACAGTCACTTCATTTCTTTCTGATATTCTAATGAAACGTCATCAATTCAGTTTATACAGGTATTATTATTTTTTCTAATTGTATTTTTGTTTTAATTTTTGTTATTTGTTACCGAATTTTTGTTTTAATTTAATAAAATTTCAGACATTGGGATGTTTAAACTGTGAATAATATATAGAATACGGAATCACATAAACTGAATTTTTGAGCACAATGATGAAGGTAAAACATTGTTAATGTAGAAGGAGTAAAGAAGGTAAAAATTATTATGAAATTAGAAGATATTAATTATGTTTTTCCTTCTGAATTTCAAAATAAACAGCATCATGTAAGTTTATTTAATAATAGTATTATAAAGAACAGTACCAGTTCTCTTAAAAAAGAAAAGGGTTTCAGGAATATTACTATTACCTTAGATGCCACATTAAAACAGATACACATATTTAGATTAAGAGATACTTCCTGGGACTGATACACCACTAAAAGAGACAATGATACAGTCACAACAAGAGACATCTCATTTGTTATCAATAAATAAACCATTTCAAAAAGAATTTAGTGAAAGCACGCAATTAGAAAAAACATGAAGCAGAACAAAAATTTAACATAGAAAAATTTAATAGTAAAGGTGATGCAGTTGGTTGGCTCAAGCAATACTGTAGTGAATGTTTCGATTTGGCCTATCTAATGATGATATAGTAGAGGTTATCAGAGTGTTTATAACTAATTCAGCTGTAGAATGGTACTTGACTAATATGGAAAAAGGAATACAGGACTGGAACATATTAGTACAATCATTTAATTCGGTTTTCGGCATACAAAATTGAGCATACGTCAGGTATGCCATCCAATATAAATATATAAATGGGAGTTTAGTAGATTATTTGCTTACTAAACAGAGACTACTGATAGGTATAGAGAAAGATATGACCCATATTAGCTTAATAAATTTGATAGGACTAAGATGTCATAGGACTACGATTATATGTACAAAATAAATTAAAGAAAACAGATATAATAACAACAGATCAATTCTTTCAAGAAGTCGCTAATTTGGACATTGTTCATGTACCCTCTAGACCAAGATTTAAATTATTAATAATTATAAACATTGGTGATAAAGATAAAGATGAAAATGAAATGTATCAAATTATGAATGTTAATGAAGATGAGGCATGACTATCTAGTTTGGAGGACAGAATACCAGATAACTTAATTAAAATTTATGTAAATATAAAAGCCACAATTTTTGAAGCACTATACGATTCTGCTTCAACTATTTCGTTAATCCACAAAGATGTTATTGATAACTTACAAATTACATAGGAGCCGGAAGGGCAAAGTTGAGGTTAAAAATAAGAAAGATTCAACAGGTTATGGAATTTCATGTTATAGACAGTCATACATTTAAATATAAAATTTTACTAGGATTAGATACTATACGAACTTTTAAGCTAATCCAAGATGAAAATTTGAATATTATGCAAAGAATACAAAGACGTAATAGTTTAAAAAGCATCGATAAAGAAAGAAATGATGATACAGTTAGAGGGGCTATGGATATGGTACCTAAAGAGAGTTCTGCATTAGTTAAAATAAAGAGAAATGACTTTTTAAGAATTTTGTAAATGTATGTGAATGTGATGATTATCACGTCAATAAAGAAGAACAAAGAGAAATAACTAAATTAGTAGAAGATAATATAGATTGTTTTGCTGTTCACAAATATGATGTTGGAAAAAATGGATGCAGGCACTGCACATATTAAGCTAACAGTTGAAAAATATATCTCTCTAAGATGCACATAACCCGATAGGCTAGAAATTGAGAAACAAGTTTTAGAATTATTAAATGCAGGTCTGGTATCAGAATCAAGTTCACCTTTTGCAGCACCAGTTACACTTGCATATAACAAAGGAGAAGGTAAAACAAGGTTATGTGTAGATTTTCAACTACTAAATTAATTAGTGGTCCCAGAGGCTAAACCATTCCCACGTATTGAGGATATGTTAGTCAAATGCTCTGATTGCTCATATTTTATTGCATTAGATATAAACTCTGCATTTTGATCTATACCGGTTAAAATTGAAGATAGAGAAAATCTAGCTTACGTTACTGAAACAGGTCATTATTAGTTTAATCTTCTTCCGTTCGGTTTTAAAAATTCACCAGCAATATTTCAATTAATTCTAGCAAACATAATTAGAAGAAAGGTTTGAGTACATTTACTATGAATTTTATTGATGATATATTATTATTTACACAGTCTTTTGAGGAACATCTGAGGCATCTAAATGAATTCTTCAAGGCTCTAAAGAAATGATAATTTAAATTGAAATTAACCAAATGTAAGTTGTAATGTAACCGTAATCTAACTAAATGTAACAGAACTCGTTGAAATATCTAGGTCATATAATAGAAAAGAATAGAATAGTACTGTTAACAGATAATTTACAAGCAATTAAGAACTTCCCAGTACCAGCTAAAAAGAAGAATGTAAGACAATTTTTAAGTAAAATAAATTTTTATCACAAATTTATATAAGACTGCTCTAAAAGACTTAGACCTTTGTTTGATTTATTAAAAAAAGATACCCACTTTATATGGACTGAAGAGTGCCTATAATGTTTTGATAGAATAAAACTTTGCATGTGTTCCCCACCAGTTCTAGCAATTTTTAATTTAACCAAGAAGATTTTTATATAAGCAGATGAAAGTGGTGAGGGACTGGGAGAAATTTTAAAACAAGAAGCTGAAGATGGTATTACATCCAGTATTTTATTTTTCTAAGAAACTAACTGATGGTCAAAGAAAGAAGGCACCAATATATTTAGAATGTTTAGCAATTAAAGAAACCATTGTATTTTGGCATCATTTATGAATTGGAAGAGAATTTACAGTAGTATCTGATCACAAGCAATTGGAAAATTTGAAGGTAGTCCAGACTTGATGAAGCTTTAGGAAATCTCATTTTATACCTGACACAATATAATTTTAATATTATATATCAACAAGGGAAAAAAAATATAGTGGCGGATGCCTTACCTCACAATCCGATACTTGAAACCTTTGAAACAGAAGATGAAATCAGTGAAATCAGATGAAAAGAGTTACAAACGTTGTTGAATTACAAGAAATAAAACATGACCAAGTGACCCATGAAGAAGAATTAAAATCAAATAAAAGAATTAGAACATATTTTAATATACAAATTAAAAAATGGTAAAAAGAAAATATTCATTTCAGAAATTTTAGCAGATTAATTAATAGATAGAATACAAACAAAGTTTGGCAGATTGGTTCGAAAAAAGATGATTGATACTATTAAGCAATTTTATTACTTCTAATATATAGATAAAAAGATAATGGAATATTGTTATAAATGCATTATTTGTGTGAAGAACAAAGAATGAACCGAAGGAAAAATGTGTCTCTTATCGAATTTAGGTCCGCCAAAGGAACCATTTGAATTAATGAGCCTAGAAATAGTGGGAGGTTTTTCCAAATCAACAAAAAAATATTTGCATATTTTGATTGATCATTTTACTATTTATTGCTGGTTCAGTCAGAGTTTCGTCTTCCCAGAATTCAAATGACTTTAAAGAATTAATTAAGGAAGTATTACGACTGAATATTATACAAACTATTTTAGATGATCGATTCCCATCAAATTACAAAATTCTTAAAGGATGAAAATATAACTTTGATCTTTACAGCGTCTGAGTACCCTTGGTGAAATGGAATGATTGAACGTCTCAACCAAACTTTAGTGAACAACGTTAGATGTGCGATAAACACACCTGTTGAACGGCGCCAATGGCATAGTATCGCTGCAGAAGTCATAGATACTTATAATGAAACTCTGCATTCGGTAACGGGTTTTGCACCATCATACTTATTATATGGTGAGGACGTAAATAGTTGTCCTCTAGATCTTTATGATTTACTAGAAGACAGAAAACAGCATATGAAAATTCAGCAAGAAATTTTCAGAAGAACCAACTTCAGACTGATCAAAATAAGAAACCAAAAGATTGAAATATTGGTGTTAAGGCGTGATTAGACTGAATTAATTTAATAGGAAGCAAATGGAAGTACCACGGGAATTCGAATGAAAGCTCAGATATTAACAAAGCGTTTGATTTATTAATTTGAATAACATGCGAGATTTTCTTAATACTATCAAATATACATGGAAGAAAGGATAAAATTAAATAATAGCGTCTACAAGAATAACTTAAAACTAAACATGCAACTTAGCGATCTAATGAACAAATTAATTTTAAACAAAAAAAGAAAAACAAATGATTAACATGAACTGGAGCGATAATTACTAATAACAAAAATGCTCCATGCTAGCATAATGGCCAAAGATATAATAACTACAAAATGAAATTGAACGATGTATGCAGATTTCAATAAGGCGCGAAGATGTGCGAATTATTATTATCTTCGCCAGTGATCACGGCATGACGAAACAATGAGTATGATATCATTAATTAACTTGAACTGTCCGGTTGGTACCATGTGATACGTTGATCATCCGGAGAAGAATCAGTTGAAAATTTGAGGCCTTATGATAATGAAATGGGACTTACAATTTGTGTGATGTAAACCCAATTAGCACCTCAGCATAGCGTCTGGCGAGTGACAATCTTGAAACCTCTGGACGTCCTCACAGGAATAGCGGCTTGAGAGCGGTGTGAGGAGCGGCAGTGTGCGATGATTGATGCTGCGAAGGTCTGATAGAACTCTTCCGCTCGGCGATCTAATAGCAAGTGAAGTGACTCAATAGCGTCGCTTCCCCTCTCCTTGGTTTTGGCGGTACAGTATTCCCGATTTCAGAGGCAATGACCTGTCCGTTCCATCTGGCGGGCAGTCCAGGTCCGCGACTAAACAATTGGAGATACAGTTTTTTGTAGATGTTGGTAATAAATTAAATAGGGGAAAATTAGATGAACTTAGAAGTGAACCATTTGAAATTTTAGAAAAAAATTCTGTATTAATGTATAAATTAAATTCCAATAGAAAAACGGATTTATCAAATATTTTTCATAAAAATAAGTTAGTTATTGCTAAGTGAATTTCAGATCTATGCTTTGTTAAAAAAAATGGAATTAATTCTGTTGTAGCCTTTCATCATTTTACAAAAAATAAATATTTCAACGTGGGGGGATGTAAAATAGTTCATGAGCATTGGAGTAGTAATGTAGGCTTTTGTGTAACCAACACCTAATAGTATAAGTTTTTTTTATAACTTAAGTTTTATTTATATTTAGCCTTTTATTTTTTTTTTATAATTGTAATAATTTTTATAATTTCATTCTGATATTCTAATGAAACATCATCAATTCAGTTTATTCAGGTATTATTATTTTTTCTAGTTGTATTTTTGTTCTAATTTTTGTTACTTGTTACTGACTTTTTGTTTTGTTTAAAATAAAATTTCAGACATTGGGATGTTTAAACTGCGATTACTCTTTATATATAGAATAATATATATAATACAGAATTACATATAAGTGTATATATATAACGGATAATATTATTTGTATAAGATTTTACGTAATTGGATATCTTTGTTATTAAGGTAAACAATAAAAATTATTCACTAAAGTGTTATTTCCAGCTTTCGATCCAAGGCCAAGGCCTGTAGCCAAAGACGTCGAGAGTAAAAATGCAAAGAAAAAATTCCTTCAGTTCATTCCATCAAGTCCAGGGAAGAAAGGAGGATGCGGATATATGGATATTACCATCAACCCATATCCTAAATATATGTAAGGAACGTCTATTTCTTTAAACACATCAGTCTATTTTATGTAAGTATTGAGTAATTTGTTTTTGATTATGCAATTTTTTTATTGGCAATATTCTTTGCCAGGATGTATGGAACGAAATAAAAAATATATAAGTGATCTAGAAAATAATGTTTATAAATAGTAGAACAATTTATTGGTTTTCAAAATAGAACAATAGAAAAAGTCTCCTCTTTTGGCACTATCATTGTATTTTTGGAAAATAAAACGATAACATGTTAATTAATGCTTTATTGATTTAAGGTGTAATAATTTAATATCATTGCATCATAATATTATTATATTATAATGATTATAATGATAATGTGATTAATTATAATTTCAAGCAAACAAAAATATGGACAACTTGTATCAGTAGACAGAAAATATATGTTCTAATATATTTTATTAGGCAACCAAGGTCCACACTATATTCTTCTCACAACCAAAATTAGAGTATAATATAAAATTAATGCAATTGAAGGACCTCATTATTGCAGTACTTAGTACTAAAATACCAAATTAATAATTATTTGAAATTAAAAAAGGTCTTAACAATTAACGTATGAGGTAGGCTGAAAAGTTCGTAGTCTGACTAAAGTTAAGTCTATATGATTTTTAGTTAGTAAAAAGATGGTAAATATGTAATAACCTTCAAAAGATACGCGTATAAATTTGATAGCTGTCGGACAATTGGTTTATGAGTGAAGCAACAGCTGTTACCGTAAAAAGTAATTTCACGTACCAATGAAGCTTTGCTTTCTCAAAAAAAAAAAATCTACTGTTGACATCAGTTTTTTGGCTTGATTATTCGAAGTCTGCACCACGAAAATCAACAGTTAAAAAGTGGTTCACTAAATTTAAACAGGGCAAAATGATCACCAAAGACGATACACGCATTGGATGCCCGAAAGAGGCTATAACTGATAAAAACATAAAAAAATTATTATGATTATGTCCGTAAGTTCAAGTTGATTAAAATAGCTGAGACTTTGAAGATATCAAACGAGTGTTTTGAACATATCATGCATGAATATTTTGACATGTAAAGCTGACATGCAAGTGCTCACTATCGAACAAAAGTCTCAACCTGTCGTTGACCGAATCCGATGCTTGAAAAGATGCAACGGTCAGCTTGAAAAGGGCCAAAACATCAACAGCGATCATTATATAGCGTTTTTGGAGCGGTTGAAGGGTAGTGCTGCTACCTATCGGGCTAGACCGAAGAGATTTGATGCCCACCATCTTTACTTCATTTTATGGTTAACTATCGTTACGTATGGATGTATATCTCTCCTCTGTTTTTACAAAATCTGGTCGCAATTCGATGAAAATATCTAAACCGAAACGGATATATATTAATCAAAAGATATTTTTATGAAGAATATTATTTGTTCACTATCTTTCTATGAAGAATCCCCTGTATGACAAATAATATTATATTAAAAATTAACTAATTCATATTACTTTTATATATTTCTTAGAGCAACTCCTTACGATATAAGAGCAGTCCTGAAGAAGATGGGCCCCAACCAGAGGACTGTGCGGTGGCTGCCAACCTCTCCCCCCAATCTCTTCCAGAGCCACTACCCTTCGGACACTGGCTACATCCGACAAGTTCCTGCGGTCTGGACAATGTTCGGCGTCTTCAAGCCTCCCGATTCGGGCAAAAGTGTTAGTATATAATCCATTGTCTGTATATAATCTCTACAAATTTAGCGCAAAATTTAAATATTTAAAATACATTTTTTCAACAGAAATTCAATGATTTCACAAGCTATATCTATATATCTACAGCCCCGATGAATAAGCGGTTAATTCTAATTTTTTCCAAAATGAGTTTCTCCTACTTAAGTAATTAAGCGGGATCGAGTTATTTTCGTTTGTAAATAAGGGGCTATGTAACACATTACATAAAGGCGTTATTGCTTATATTACAACCCCATTTCAAGCCAAGAACTACGAGAATGATACGATTCCGGTTACCTGAAAGCAGTTAGCTCTCTCTGGAGAAAATCCGACTTAATCACTTATTCACGGGGGCTATAGATATAATGCCAGTGGATTCAAATATTAAATTTGGTGTGTTCAAGTACAATGTATTGCTCTGTAAAGAAAGGATATTTGTTTTTAATATAATTTTTTTTTCTTTAACAACTCACATTATTATTTTACACACTATTTACAAAATGAGTCTCCTTAAACTGTTCAACAAAAATGTAACCTTTCTGGTTATAGCAATGCCACCCCTATTGGAGTAAAAAGAAAAAAAAATTTCCGGTTTCTATATCCCAGCTGTATCCATGGTAACCGTATCAGTAACTTTCAAAACACGTTTGGTGTACGTCTTTATACACCCACAAGAGCGCACGCACACACGCTCACACACACACACACACACGGATAGGTACGGGCCTAACCACGTCTTTTGAAGATTTCCACCTGCCCACGTAAAAAAAACACACACACCCGGATCAAAAGCGATCTTCAGTCAGTCAATTTTATGCTCCTGAAACGTCGGGTTCAGAACCGGGTTAAAATAAAACGCCAAAGTGTTTAGTTAGAGAACCATTTTTGACCAAGCTAGCAAAATTGAGAAACAAAAAATCTTCTAAATATTGGAGTTATTTATCTAATATTTTATGTTGTTTAAATATTTTTAATATTGGTTTGATCTCAAACTCCACATATATAACAAAGTGTATGTTATCTGTTTATCTATAATGACCAACTATGAATCTAGTTTGAGGAAAAATCATTCTGTCTTGTTAAGAGCTGTTATACTTTTTTTAGTATAAAAAAAATTTAACCTTAATTAAAACTGTTTAGTTTGTAATAATATTTTTTTATTTAATCATATTTCCACATTGACTGTGCAAAAATGAATTTGGATACCACTAATTTTGTTGTATTTACTTTTTCTAGCATTTTAATGTTATTTTTATCATAAAAAGCATTAATTAATATTTATTAGAAATTATTCTACATTAAATAGTAATAGTTATTTAAATAAATAAATATTTAATTTAATAGTTTTTTAACTTAAATATTGTATATATTTTGCCAGACAAATATATACTACGAAATTAGGAATATTCCTTATATTCATTTTTCTCCAGTATATATCTTATTATTTAATAAATTTGTTAGAGTTCATGTTCAAGGGGGAAATAGTTAACTGGATAATTCTAATGGTGGATAGAATTGGTCAGGGGGTGCAGTCAAAGTCAAAATGAATAACTGACAGTTGAGTTGACAATTGTTAGTTTGGCAAGCCACTAAACCCGCTATTGGCTCTGAAGATGGCCTACAAATTTGGCCGAAACGTTGGTACTAAGTAAGTTCTGCTTATTTTTTTATCTTTGACTGCACCCCCTGACCAATTCTATCCAAGTGTTAGAGTTCAGTTGTTGCTGTGGATTATATTTTAAATAAGATCGGCTTTCATGAGGGAAGAGAAGTTACATATAGGAAGGAATGTTAGAAAGCAGGTCAATATAAGAGTTAGTTTTCTTGACATTCTCTTATGCCAGAGCAATGTCAGTGCTTTTCGAGAGTCACATCTCTTGTAAGTACACTTTATACTGCTTATATCTCCTACACTTTAATCATTTGTCCACATAAAGAAGTGATACGCAGCAGTTGTATGTAAATGACCATTAACATGCTAAAATATATTAATTATATTTGAAACATATGAAAGATGACTATGTTTTTTTTTCGACATGAGAAAGATAAAATTTTATTAAATGCCGCAAACATAATTTTGTGATATGTTTTGAGGTCTGTAGCTAATATAAATAAGGTAGTAGATTTTCTAGATTCCCTTTTATATTTTATTCAATCATTAAATGGTTCTAGCTAGGAGGGTGCATGGACGGTTGTTTCGATAAATGGCCAAAGCATTCAAAGGATTTTTACATAGATCCTTGGAAGACACAGCGAGGGAAAACCACGCCAGGGCCGAAGCCTAAGAGAGAAACGAAAAGGGCTCAAGTGTGGTTGCCCAACGGCACGGGGAAGACGAACTTCACTACATCCGTTCTGCAGCACAAGGTACATATATCCACGAACTCGATGACCTGGAGGACCATGAAGCCTGTTACGTACACAAGAGAATTCATATAGTTACATAGCTCAGTTAATATGGCTCTTACTTGTGACTTTATAATTATAAGGGATGCATTTATAATTTATAAATAAAAATAATATAATTTTTAATTAGTTTCCTATCTAGTTAGAAGAACTTATTTTGATTTACAATTCAGTAAATATAAAATAGGTCATTTTAATTATTTTTTTATACCATTATGCCTTACAGAACAATATTAAGGAGCAAGATCTTACCAATTTTTTTTATTCATTTATCAACCGTTTAACGTTATTTTGAAAATCATAATTATACTATATGAAATACAATCAATATGTTATACATTTATTGGACAAACCAACATTTCAGCGTAAACCATTGACCACTATCAATATGTTTAGGCTTGATAGTTTTTTAGAATTAAAAATCTAAATCTGTCCTTATAAGAATGCGTTTGCCGAAAGCAGCGGGTTAAGGGTATTTTTGAAATAAAAAAGAGCAATATTGTGCAAAATGTACAATTTTATTTCCTGCATATTGCATAATAGATGAATTGATAAACGTTATATGGCAAATATAACCCGGATAAAAGGTAATTATTACATGTTCATCATTGTTATGTTGATTTTAATTAAGTTAAAGTGATATGAATAACATGCTGGGTCCCATTCCTAGTGTCTGTCTTTCTTCTCTCCGTGGCACTTGGTGCCGCCGGATGCGTCCTCGTGGAGGAAAAATAACACCGTTGCTTGGTGCGGGATTGCCCCAAAAATGAAGAAGAAACAGACAACAGGAAATGGTGTCCGACAATATAGTTGATAGCAATTTTGATAATTTTAGAGATTATATTGCGTCTGAATATAAATACAGAAGTTATGGTGACATACATACAACCATTTAAGACTATTGGGGAGCCAGCGCTAGTGAAGTGTGTCCTCTTCTCGTCCTTATATGCCCTCGGTACGATACGGAGGTGTGAAGAAATGCAACATGCTGCTAAAGTAAGCCGAGAAGAGGCTCCGGAAGGAAGCAGCGATTGCTCTGAGCAATACGGAGCAACTACTTCCCCCTGTCCACTCTTCACTAGCTCTCGTACCTGACTGGCTTGGGCGGCACTAGGCACGCGACATGCGATAACGTACGAGTGCCCAGGCCGACCATTTATGAATATAGAGGGATATCTTGTTTTATAAAGATAAAATAAATCAAAATAGCAACAAGGAAAAAATGAAAATGTACATAAAAAAAAAATATGAAATTACTTTTAAAATAATATTGTTGCTTAAACGTTTTAGTATCAGGGCTTAAATTGAACAAGAGTGATATTTATTTTGTTAACAATCTAATAGTTTTTTTGTTGTTTAATCGAATAGTACAGGACATAATCACTTTCACTACAATCCGGTACGGGTCTTCGCCGCATCAAGACGACGCATCCACTCATCTCTGTCTTGCGCCAGGGGTTGCCAAGCTATGGTGTTGAGGAGCTTCTTTGCGTCGGCTTCGACCTCATCTGCCCATCTCAGTCGTGGCCGTCGTCTCCCGTACACAAAACTATTCACGCTTTCATTGGTGTATTCTTCCAACCTAAGAGTAGGTGGTGGTGGCCTTAGGGGGTTAGCAACCATTTAGTTGGTCTTTTTCCATCCTGCTACCATCCATTTTCCGCCCTGGTACCTCTATAGCGAAGAAGGCCTGTACCAAGTTCCTTTGTGATCTTGTTATGACGTCTATATTATCTGCGTGGACCGACTTGGTGAGAATCGTACCGTTTCTTTGCACTTCGGAGTCCCTTATTACCTTCTCTAGTGATAGGTTAAACAACAAGCATGATTGGCCATCTCCCTGTCTCATGCCTCTGGTGGTCGTGAAAGTCTCTGACAGGTCTCCCTGTATTCAGACTTGACATTTTGATCCTATCATCAGCAGTTCTATTAGATGGATCAAGTCAAGGGGAGTATTCATTGTTACCATAGCCGAGTACAGCTTCTCATTTATGACACTATCGTATGCACTGCTGAAATCAATAAAGAGGGGTTGCGTGGTGATGTTTCGCGCGTTCTTTCAAGCAGGGTCCTCAGAGCAAACATTTGATCAGTGGTTGATCTCCCTCTCATAAAACCACTTCGGTAGACTCCTACCTCTCTTTCTGCATGCGGAAGTAGCCTCTGATAGATGATATTAGACAGGGCCTTATTCGTGCAGTTCAGAAGTAATTACTGCAGATTGTCTGATCTTCCTTTTTATGAAGTGGTATGATGATGCCAGTGTACTATTCTTTAGGTATTTTCTTGGTAAACCAAATGCTATGAAGAAGGTCACGAACAACCCTAATCACTTCATTCCCACCAGCCTTTAGCGGTTCCGCGGCTCTGTTATCAGATCCTGGGGCTCTATTGTTCTTCAATTTTTCTATGGAGTCTGTGATTTCTTCTTCGTCTGGTGGATCAGTAAACTCGAAGCCATTGCACAAAACAGAAGTTACATTTTCCCCAGTGAGACCCTAGGAAGAATACTTCTAAAGTGATTAGCCGATATGCCAAGGATGTTTTCTTTACTAGTGATTAACTTGCCATCCTCTCCCCGGCAAGAATTGCTTCTTGAGTTGAATTTCTTTCTTGCATCCGCTTGGAATCTTAATTCTTCAATCTCTTTAATTTTCTCTTGTTCCTTTTTCCTTTTTTTACTTCTATCGATGCTTGTCGAGTTCTGTGCCTTATTATCATACACATAGAGGCCTGGTTTTTCCTGTCTGTGGCTGCCTGACATTCCAAGTCAAATCATTCGGACCTGTGGTGGGTTACCTCCATTGCGAGTTTGTTTGTTGGCGGCTTTGCAGTGATTCCATCTTCCGTTCACCGTATCTTCAGGAGGACCATATTCCAAAGCTTTATCCAGTCTTCGGCTGAATTCTTCTTTGTACTCTAGTTCACGTAGTTTTTGGGTATAAATCCTTTCCATTAGAGCCCCTTTAGTTTTATGGGCATTACTTATTCTAGCTCGAATGCGTGATACAACCAGATAATGATCAATATCAATGTTTGTCCCCCCTAAATGGTTTCAAAACCACTAGACAAGACCTTTGGTTCCTACTAACCATATGTGGTCAATTCGAGTACTTGTCCTGTTGTCTGGGGTCACCCACGTGGATCGAAATAGCATACGAGGATAAAATTAATTCTTTTACCCTCAAGTACTGATATAGTTATAGTATTACCTTGAGCTAGTATTGACACATGGTCGGTCCTACGGACAAACTTATTTAATAACCTATTGAGGTAAACAAAATGATAGCTGTAGATCTAATATAGACCTTAATTATAATGTGATTTAGAATCATATGTTCATTTATTTATTGTTTGGTTTTGTTCGAGATATTATTAGAGTTAGTTAGTTGAAAACATCTGTTGCTAAAATATAGACGTATTATCAAGTTAAGTGCTTTATTGTAAGTCTAATTGTAACTTATATACATAAGTCATTTATATCGACCAACCATCCGACTTGGATGTGTACTGCTGACCCTGCGGCACCCGTTCGCTGTTTATTGGCTTCTCGTTAGAACTTTCACTGTTTCTCAATAACAAATTTACTTTTTTGTTTCTTTAACTACTAATATTTATTTTTTTTTAGTTTATGCTATATTTTTTCCTTTTAATACTTTAAATTTTACAACACAATCGGCGAACCTTGGACTTATTGTAATTTTAAATATCCATATTGTAATTTTTAATTTTTACAACAATTCATCCATTAAACTACTCTTTACTTCAGCATCTTTCCTTCTTATTCTGATAATTCCTCGATTACCAAATCCATGTCTAATCTCCTGATCTCAAGTTAATTCTCAATCCCTGCCTGCCCATTTTGATGAATTTCACTCACAACTTTTATCATAATATCGCAGTATCTGAAACTTGGCTTAAACCACATATTCCTTCCTCCTCCATCCAATCCCTACCTCACTATACGTGACCGAGATGACCGAACTGGTGGAGGAGTAGGTCTTTATGTCCATCAAACCATGAAAGCCTGGATCCTTGAATCCTCTCTTCAATCCGAAGCCCCTCATATTGAATTAGTTTTCACCAAAATTTCCTGTAATGGACACCCGCTCGTTTACGTAGTTGTATACCAGCATCCTTTAGTGCCTTTTGGCTCTACCCTTGAATCTATCCTTTACAATTATATTCCCTTCTATAACCATATCATTATTTCTAGCGATTTCAACACCAATCTCCTTGTTAAAACTAATGATACCCTATACCTGGAAAATCTCTTCCACTCCCTAAATCTCTCAATTGTTCCATTTTCTTCTACCCATCATACCCACCGATGAGACACATGGTTAGATCTGTATGTCATCGATTCTCCTCAGAATCAATTCTCTTCTTCTCAATTGCTTCTTGTTACTTTCTTCCCACAACCTAATCCAAATTACCTTTAATATCCAAAATTCGAACAAACTATCTAAAACCTTTACCTTCCGCAACCTAGATGCTATCAGCCGTGAAAGCATCTTGCCTTCCCTTGAATCCATGAATTGGAGTGAAATCTATTCCTTGTCCACTATTTATTCCATGGTTGACACACTTACTTCCTATCTTATTAGTATCCTGGACACCCATACTCCTCTCAAAACTACTACCTTCCGTCGAATACCAGCTCCTTGGATGGATCAAAACATAAAAGAACTGCAGAGGAAGCGCGACGCAGCTCGCAGACGCTACAGACAGACAAGACGGACCGACGATTTTCAAGTGTTTAGGACTCTTCGCAACTTAACGCAATCCACAATAAGGCTGGCGAAATCGAAATACTTTCATGAAGCTCTTTTCTCCGGGCCTGATCCTAAATCCAAATGGCAAATCCTTCGGAAACTCTCACTTTATAAATCCCCTTCACCAGTAGTCTTTCCGGTCTCACCTGATGAATTGAACACCCATTTTTTGTCTTTCTCTTCTAACTCACGATCTGCTTCTCCTACTTTCCCATTAGCACCATCATTTAACCACAACAACTTTTATTTCTCCAACATTTCACCCACTGACCTTTGTTCCTCCCTATTGAAATCCCACTCTCATTCCATCGGTTCTGACGGGATTCCCGACAAATTGTTAATAACATGCATCCCCGAAATTCTACCTGCCCTTCTCTACATTTACAATGTTTCCCTACAAAATCCAGTTTTCCCTTCCTCCTGGAAAAAAGTAATGGTTCATCCTATGAACAAATCGTCCAACCCATCAAACCGAAATGATTTCCGGCCTATTTCTAAACTCTTTAACCTTTCCAAGCTCCTCGAAAGAATAGTTCAATCCCAAATGTCAAATTTTTTGGAACAGTCCAAACTCCTTGATCCACTTCAATCAGGTTTCCGTCCTGGCCTTTCCACACAATCTGCCCTCGTTAAAATCACCACTGACATACATAATGCCATGGATAAAAAAAAACTGATAGTACTAATTCTACTTGACTTTTCAAAAGCTTTCGGTTCACTCAACCATTTCATCCTCTTCTCTAAACTAAAGTCTCTTTCCTTTTCAACAGTTCCATACTCTGGGTCCAAGCTTTCCCCTAGGATGGAGACTCTTTGAGTCCTATCCTCCATCATCCTCCATAGGACTCAAGCAGTGTCCATCCCTAATCAACCACTATCCTCTTTCCTAGGAGTGGCACTGGGTTCTAGTATTTCCTCACTCCTTTTCAACTGTTACATTAACGCCAGTCTTTTGCAATCGTCTGTACGCCGACGATTCCCAGATCTATTTGTCCTTTCCTCCATCTGAGGTAATAGCTGCATTTGCCAAAATTCAAGGGAACCTAGATAGGCTAAGTGCCTGGACAAACTTGAATAAACTGTCGTTGAATGTTGAGATAACTCAGGCCATCCTAATTGGTTCCAACATCCTTCTTAAATCTATCAACTCACTTCCCCGATTAACCTTATGTGATCAACTTATTGCCTTCAGTTCCTCTGTTAGAAACCTCGGAATCATTTTTGACCAATCCCTCTCATGGAAACCCCACGTTGCCCAAATTTCTCGTCGAGCAATAAGCTCTCTAAAGTTATTCCATCGTTCCAGGCATCTTCTAACACTACCTATCCGTAAGTTTCTCATCTCATATTTTATCTTTCCACACTTTGACTATGGTTGTGTGGCATGTGGTGACCTCTCGAACAGACTCGAGGAGAGGTTGAGGCGGATTATGAACTGTTCGCTTCGATTTGTCTTCGATGCCCTGAGGAGTTCTCATGTGTCCCGCCGTTGCGTTGAGTTAAAGTGGTTTTTTCCTTCTATCCGTAGGCTCTATTTCCTTGGTTCTTACTTATATCAAACTATCAACTCACAATATCCATCTTACATTTATAGTCTCCTACAATTCATATCCTCTATCCAATCCCAGGGCACAAGATCTCGCCCTTCCGATCTTTATATCCGATCCCATAGAACCAAAACTTTTGAGTTTGAGTAGAACTCGATATCCGTCATTCGCCTTCTTTAACCTCATTTAAATCCAAACTTTTCCTACATCTTCTAAATTCCCAATCAGATGCTTTATAATCAATAAAGAATTTATAGATATATTCAACTTGATCGATTGATGAACTACTGTAAATATTCCTCACTCATAATCATATCATTTTTTTTGTTACTGGATGCTATCATGTATTCACTGTTTTGTTCCATAAGCCTAGTTCTTTTTATTGTAAATTTGTCTGGTTTTTTATTTCACTTTTCCATTACATTTTCGGATTATCTACCAAAACATACCTGTTTAGTTATTTACTTTCAAGATATTTTGTAAATATTGTTTTATTCAGCTGTAGGCCTTTGGCCAGATAAATATTTACTTAAATATGTTCATCACTGTTTTTCTAAAGGGACCTGGTCCCAGAATAAAATTATTTTTCTATTCTATTATACATACATATATATATATATATATATATATATATATATATATATATATATATATATATATATATATAAGTTATGCCAATATTGGAAGGATTATTATTTGCGTTTATGTTTAGGATTAAGTTATCTTTCTTTTATTATATGTAAACTAATGTACCTATAAACACTGTAGCTAATAAATGAAGTCACTCTTTTACTGTCAGCGCGAGTATCTCTATGCCCCTTTTTCCCTTTTTTTTACTATACGTGTTCAGTCTATAACTTTATGATAAAAAATCTTGATCTTTCTATTCCTGATCTTAGATGAGAGGAAGGCATTTGAACCTATTAAGGCTTCGGATATAAAACGTATGCAAAAGACTGCACCGGGCGGAAAGAAAATGGAATATAGTGATAACTGTTCCTAAAGGTATCACTACAAAAGATATACAAGACAATGTACGTCACATCAATAGATGCATATTCATGGTTGTGAAATACATCCCAAGAAAGAATATCATACCGTCCCAGTGCTATAAATGTCAGTAATTTGGGCACAAAAAAAATGACTGCAACCAAACCGTAAAATGTGTAAGATGCAGCGGCTCTCATAACATTTTTGAATATCCGCGACTAGGCGAACCTAAATGCTCGGATTGGGAGGGAGTGCACGTCGCTTCTTATAGAAAATGCCTCCATAGGAAAAAATAGAAGAAATAGTGACAAAAAGGATGGAAGAAAAGAGATCTAAGCAGATCAGTACTAACCAAAACATACTCAAACTAATAACTAACAGCATTATAGTTTTCCCAGGAGTAGAATACGCATCTTTTCTACAAGGTACCGAAATGACAACCAGTCAAACCATGCTCCACCACCATCAGAGCCTCCACAAACTTTCGCCTATATTCCTCAACCACCACAAACGGACCAATAGCACCTCATGATAGCTCTTGTCAATCAGATGGCTCAGTTCATGGCACAATTTACTTTCATGATGTGATAACTTACAACCACAATTCAAGGACTAACAGGTGTTCAGTTGACAGTTTTAGGGTTGTAACAAGTCACCGCAACCACTATTTGCCCTGAAGATGGCCTCCTGACCAATTCAATCCATTATTTGAATTATCCAGTGAACTACTTTCCACTCAAACATCTATTTTTTTATTTACTTATATATATTTACTTATGTATTACACTTATTATTTTGATTTTAATTGAAATAATTCACATTAATTTAAAATAGTTTTTTAAATAATTTACAAATAAAAAGAAAAGAATACGCGACGGTAAGTATCAGTACATAGCGATTAATTGGCTACAACACATTTAAAATCCATCAGAAACGGAAAGGGGTAAACTCCATTCGCGCGTCGGAGCTGGCACACACACTTTCTTTGTTTTTGATATCTGTAGTTTTGTAATTGTAACAACAACAAAATTTATTTATATAATGTTCATCTCTATTGTGTTTTATGAAAACACATTTGATACTTTTTTTTTAACCGCACTGATCCGTGTTTTAAAAATTAAGCCGTTTAAACTTGAACTTTCTTACATCACAATTAGAATAGACCTTAACATTCCAAAATAGAGTAACTCTTATTCAATTTGAAGTTGACTAGGGAGTGAGTGAATGGAAGAAGTTGGCCCTGGAAGTGTAGAACTCCTTAGACTCCACTCCTCCAATTAGCAAGACTTTTATTCAACTCATTCCTGTTCTCAATTAATTTGAAGACTTCAGAAAGTCAACTTGGTAGTTTACTAATAAGGCGCTTCTTACAATCCCTAGTTGTAAATCGGCATATTGGCTCTGATGTAAGTTAGTTGTGTGATAAACAAACTAAGTAATTATTATTATTAGAACCATTGTATGCAGAATTTTTAAATTATTTTTGATGCGAATTCTTTTGCAATTAAATAATGGGCTCATGACTTAAGGGTTTACAAACCAGCAAATTATGGAATTACATAACTATGAAAGGATTGTAAACTACCTTCACTTTCCTTCCTCTTTGATGAGAATAATTACCACTTCTAAAATACTTTAATAGATAGAGTAGTCAATATGATAATTTGCAATTGATACTGTACTCAAATGTCCATAGTAGGTGAAGAAAATCTAGTTCGTAGAATAACTTTGTATAAATAAACTAGAGCCAAAAGCTAAAAAAAAAAACACTATTATTTGTTATAATGCAATTGGGAGAAAACCACAATGCAAAGCCTTATGTTTCAAATCCAGTAATACACCCACTTACCGGTCGACGTTTCGCCTATTCAGGCATTATCAAGACACCAAAAACAAAAAAGGGGTTATGTGAAAGAAAAAGGTCCAATACATCCCAACGATCAACAGCCCAAACAGGCTCCAAACATGAGACAGCACCCCACCACCAAGACGTTCAACATACAACTCTCATACAATTAAGACGTTGTTGTTGTTGTTACAATTAAGACAACGTTGTATGTTGAACGTCTTGGTGGTGGGGTGCTGTCTCATGTTTGGAGCCTGTTTGGGCTGTTGATCGTTGGGACGTATTGCACCTTTTTCTTCGAGATGTGATTCACATAACTCCTTTTTTGTTTTTGGTGTCTTGATAATGCCTGAATAGGCGAAACGTCGACAGGTAAGTGGGTGTATTACTGGATTTGAAACATAAGGCTTTGCATTGTGTTTTTTTCCCAATTGCATTATAACTTTGTATACATTTTTAGAATAGAATAATTTATTGATATTTACGACTGTAATTATATTACATCAAGTAAATCTGCTATATGAACAAAGGACATGGAAAAAAAGAACACTTGTGGAGAAACTATCCATTGATAGCACTCCAATAAAGTTCTATAGTAGAAGGTCTCGAGGCCCTCTTCTTTTCAGACGCCTCGGAGGGTTATCAGGAATATTATGGGAAGAGCAAGTTGAGAGACTAGTGGATTCAAGTGTGTATCGAGCTTTTCATGGAAGGATAGGTTTCTAGTTTGGGCCAAATCAGCTACATATGGGATATTAAGATCATGATGGATGAGTTTGTTTGTGACATAATAAGGAGCATTGAGGATTTTATGAAGGATTTTGGATTGTAAGGATTGGATACGAGCTGAATTGGATGGTTTAGTAGAGCCCCAAAGCTCAACTCCGTATTTCAAAATAGGTCTGATAACTGTCATGTAAATCAGTCTTTTGTAATTATTGGGAGCTTAGAACGTTTGTCCAGTAAATGTTGAAGTAGGCAAAAACGTCGAGCAGTTTCTTGTCTTTTCAGTCTTGTATGATAATCCATTTAATAATATATGGATACTGTTTTATTTTTGCAAATCTTCAAGTCCTTGTTAAATCTGTAGTTATCGGATCGGGTCATGATAACCTGAGGAACCACGCTGATAATGATGAGTATTGATATATTGCTTCCTTGTTGGCAATCAAAACATTCTTGAACTCCCATCCCTATTATATATATACACACAGCTTCTAAGATGTAAGAAAGAGAAGTGAAGAGACGTAGAAGACAGTACGACAGAGTATATACATAATAATATAACACGGATAGTTAAGATTTAAAATAACAGAGTAGAACAGTCACCATGTTAATCATTTATGATATTTGTTCAATGTTAAAGTCAATCTATTTAGTTTGTAACAGAAATGTTTCTTTTTTATAATCATTCTATATCACTCCACTTGACAGTAATTAGTTTTTTTTAGTTGTATAAAGGAGATTTAAATCAAATTCTATAAACAATTAATGGAAATTCGACACGGTCGTGTAGCGTGATAGTCAAAAGGAAGGGATGAAGGAAGACATCTTCGAATAACAGTTCTGAATGAATTGTTTGCATTTTAAATAATATTAAACTACTGCATTGCAAAATAATCAATGGATTTATACTATTAGACGAGGACACCAATGCACACAAAGTCAACAACAGTTAATTTTTATTTGAACATTTATAACTACCACATTGAATATTAGAACTGAACAAAATGTTTGCGCTCATAATCTAAGACAAGTCGAAAAATAAAAATTCTAATAATATGGCTTGGTATAAAACATAGGGGTGATTAAGGATGACAATCTCATAGTTAATTTTTCATTTATTATTACTTTTTTTAAATATAAATGTTTGTATGTATTTGTGTTTCGATAGAGCACGTTTCGATTTTCCTTTCAACACAGATCCAAATAAAAATTCAATCGAAATTTCTCCCGAATTAACTTTGTACTACTATCATTAGCTGCAATTCTCATTAAATGGATCTTTCTGAAGCGGTCAAACGAGTAGAATTGGGCTGCCTAATCTTATGCCTACAGAAACATTATCAGATCGTGTGTTAGATGAGATTTGCATAGAAGGCTGTTAGTAGAGGTCGCTTCCTCTTGATCTACCATTCAAATGAATGCTAATAAATGTTCGGGTCTATTCTTTGTTAGGTTCCTCTTCTCACACGTCGAACACTGCACTAATGAAGAATTAATGAAGGAGACTTGATAAAAGCCATATTAGGAAAATATATTAATAAGATGGTCGCACCTAAGTCGCACTGAGGGAAACAAATGAATGTGCCATGGGAAGAGAGCTCTCCTTTAATAAAGATAACTCTTGTTTTTAAACTTATTTTATAATTTTTTATTAACTTAAAATAATAAAATTAAGAGCTTAATTTAAAAGTTTGGGCAGTGTGTTGTGGTTCCAGATTTAAATCAAACTTTGGCAGATAGCATATTTAATCTGTTAAGTGGCACGTACGAATCCTATGCGATCGAATAACCATCCTGAGGCACACCCAGTTTTGACTTACTTCTCTTTCCATTATATGGGCATGATTAATTACTACCTTTTCTATATTTCATGACACTTACGCCTTAGTTCATGACACTCAATACACTGTGAAAAAATTCCAGCTTTCGCTGATAGTATGTCGAGTCGATAGATTCGAATGCATTGTGCAACGAATGATTGATTTTTCCTCCGTTTATGTGAGTAGATTGAACAAACAATTCTATTGAACAGAGTTATTAGACGACTTTGGGTCACAAAAAAGGAGATCGGGCAGAACAAACAGTCTAATGGTCAATTCTACATCTATATATATAAAAAAGAGTGGCGTTAGTTACTGACCTAATAACTCAAGAACGCCTGGACCTATTTCGATGATTCGAACCATTTAGGACTGGTCTTCGGCCAAAAAAGAAGCAAACCAAGAAAAATCGAAATCGGTCCAGGCGTTCTTGAGTTATATTTATGTATATTTTGTAACCTTCACAGCTTCTCTATTAATTTTATATAAACATATGATCTATGACTTCCTGATCAAAACTTTACAATATTATTTATATAAAAAAATCCATTTTCGAAAAATTTGCACTTAACACATTTGTGAACTAGGGCATCAACTTTTGAAAGCTGATACATTTGCATTTTTTTCATCGCACATTATTCTGTTTGATAATTGTGTGTGGTAATTATTTATTTATTATTTACATTAATCGTAGTTTCAATTATTGCATTGAATTCATTATTTTGAAACGATTTATCAGTTTGATGAAGTGCACGTTTTAAATGGCTATGTTCTTTGTTATTGCCTAAGATTAATTAAAATTTTCAATATAACTTCCCAGTTAACAGTAATAATAATTATTTATTTATTATTTACAATATTTGTAGTTTCTAATGTTGCAAAAACTAATGAAGAACTATTATGAATAAAAAATTAAAATATGAATAAACCTATACGAAAAACGCATCCTCTATTTATAATTATTAATAGAGCTTTTAACTGATTTACCATCTCCATCTTCAATTTCATCATGATGAAATGTTGGATCCTTATCTTAATATATATAAATTACGTGTCACGTTGTTTGTCCGCAATGGACTCCTAAACTACTGGACCGATTTTAATGAAATTCGGCACAGATGCGTAACATTGTCCAACTTAAAATATAGGCTATATTTTATTTCGATTAACGACCGAAAACCATGAAATTTTCGGAGTTATTTCAGTTTTTGGCCTGTATCTCCTAATCGGTGCGTTTTTGGAAAACAACGTAATCGACCTTTTTAAAAGAAGGTTTACTTTACTACAATTTGAGCCCAACCGCAACTCTGTAGATCAAATAGAATCTGAGTTCAGTCCTATAATGTATTAAATAACCGGAATCTTATCTTTATATATAAAAATGAATGTATGTGTGTTTGTCCTTCATGCATTTCTAGCTTTTGCCCGCGGCTTCGCTCGCGTGGTATTTGGTCTGCCACATAAAATTTCGTGAAAGATCATTTTAAATAAATAATTTAATTTTTTTTTTTAACTATAAGTCAAAATTTCAGATGCGTAACTTCAAAACTGGCGGATTCTATACAATCTTTGAACCCCTATTATATTAAAGGGGAAACCCTTGGGGTGGAATTATCCAAATTAATTTCTTAAATTATACAAAAAAGCTGTCTGCCAATTTCAAGATGCTAAGTTCATGATTTTCCTTTAGTTATGTAATATAATGGATTCTCAACAAAACACAAAAAACTGGCTGAGGGGGGCACGTGCCCCATTGCTTCCCCATAAATCCGCCTTTTCTGTAGCCTTTGTGTTATTCTGATGTATAACCTATATTACTGTAAAGTTTCATCCAAAACCGTACAGTAGTTTTTGCGTGAAAGAGAGACAAACATACAAACTTTCGCATTTATAATATTAGTAAGACTACACCAATCATCCGATTGTCATGAAACCTTGGGCAGTAGTTCAGTACACTCTAGGGAAGGTTTCTACCAACTTTTTTTTCTAATTTTATGTTATTTTTTATTTAAAAGATGAATTAATTAGGAGTGTCTTCCTGGATGTACTAAATAATTACATGAACCGTAATTGGCTCAGCAATTGTGTTATTTTGTCAGCGAAAAATTCTGATGTTGACGAAATTAACTTTTTAATACTACTGTTGTTACCAGGTGATCTAATGCCCTTTAAATCCATCAATAATATTGTTGATGAAAACCAAGCTGTAAATTATCCAACTAAATTTTTTTTTTCTTCGAAAAAAAACCCAGCTTCCAGTCAATTTATTTTATTCTTTCATAAACAAGACGTTTCGGCAACTTAAATGCCATTTTCAATATTAAAATACATCAACATCCTAAACATAACTTTAAAAAAAGTTATAAGTCAAAAATTCTGCAAAAAAAAAACAACAATCATAAATATGTTATACAATCCAAAAACAAAAAGACTTGTCCCAAAACAGTTAGCAAAACCAAGCATAGATGCCTCAATAAAGAATACATAGTAATATTTAAAAATTATTTTTTTCATTTTCCTGGGGATTCACTATCCTCCCATGGTCAATTGTCCACTAATGGCTTGAACTTTGATATGTAAGGTAATGTGAGTTATTATGATTATATTATTTGTACCTTACTGCAATTTAAAAATCTTTATGTATCAAATTATTTTTATTTTTTTATTTTTTTTATTTTAAAATAACAACAAAATTTAAAATACGAGATGATAATTATTAAATTAATTTATTTTAGATTTAAATAGTTTAATCACAATATGAAAATTTACAAATATTACATGGAATCAGTCAAAAGATATTTGTAAATTTTCATATTGTGATTAAACTATTTAAATCTAAAATAAATTAATTTAATAATTATGTATTTTAAATTTTGTTGTTGTTTTAAAATAAAAAGTAAAATAAAAATAATTTAATACATAAAGATTTTTAAATAGCAGTAAGGTACAAATAATATAAGCATAATAACTCACATTACCTTACATATCAAAGTTCAAGCCAGTAGTGGACAATTGACCATGGGAGGATAGTGAATCCCCAGGAAAATGAAAAAAATAATTTTTAAATATTACTACGTATTCTTTATTGAGGTATCTATGCTTGGTTTTGCTAACTGTTTTGGGACAAGTCTTTTTGTTTGTGGATTGTATAACATATTTATGATCGTTGTTTTTTTTGCAGAATTTTTGACTTATAACTTTTTTTAAAGTAATGTTTAGGATGTTGATGTATTTTAATATTGAAAATGGCATTTAAGTTGCCGAAACGTCTTGTTTATGAAAGAATAAAATAAATTGACTGGAAGCTGTTTTTTTTTTCGAAGATAAAATTTACATAGAAATAGAGTCCAGTACCTATATTAGATAAGAATTTAAAAAAAAACAACTAAATTTTTAAATTCTCTCGATATACCACACAATCTTCGCTTGAATAATGGCTCACCTATTATTCTTCTGCGTAATTTGAATCCACCTAAATTATGCAATAGTACACGTTTTGCCATACAAAATATTACTGGAATTGTTATTGAAGCAGCCATGTTGACTGGAATCTTTAAAGAAGAAATCGTCGTGTTGGAACGTATTTCAATAATACCATCAAAACCCATAATACCGTTCAAAAGACTTCAATTTGATATATGCTTGGGTTTTGCTATACCCATCAACAGGTCTCAAGGCAAGACAATGTCCATATGTTATATTTGTATTAGCAACGGACAGATTAACAAAAACTATTGTGTATCGATTAGCCATCAATTACATTGAAACAAATATTTATAATTTAATATAATATTAAAATCCATAATTAAAAATCAAACATTATATACCCCATTCATTAAACTCATATTTATATTTTATCAGTTATGAGTGTTGTATATTATATATTTATTATATAATGCTATGTTTCTACTCTTAAATATATCTTGAATATATATATTGATATTTGGGATGCCAGAGTCTCATTTAGGATGAGTACTCAAATTATTATTTATATCCTTAATCTTAATTGGGTTCTTTTCCAAAGGTCTATTCTTGTGTTTACCAATTTACTTATCTATTATATCTTCAATATATTATTTATAACTAAATAGTGTATCTGGTATGTAGGCACCAAAAGAATTACAATAAGGATCGTTTATTCATTTAATTTCAACAAGGTTAATGATTCAGATTTTAATATATATAAAAAGGATTACCATAAAATACATTACAGGAAATAAATTAAACTTATCTGCGGACAGGGGTAGATTGGGTTACAGGTCGGTCTTCTTCCTTGACATCTCCGCCCGCTTCGTTCGGCCGCTCTTCTCTCTCGGGGTACCCATCCTTCTTCTTTCCGGCCTCGTCCGTCTCCCAAGTACCTTCCTGCTGTGCGTCTATCTCCAGAGTGCTTTCTTCAGCCTCCTATTTCAAGAGTTTTCTTCTCTCCCCCTCTCCTTCCTTTTCCACCATCTTGGACCATAAAACTCCATAAGGGACCCAAAAGGTCTGTTCTTTGTCCCAAACATATTCCCTTTCATGTGTCCCGACATGACACATTTTCCCCGCTCAGCATCCCTTTCATGGTGCCGCCCGCATCAGTACATAGCAATAATATAGTTAGATATAAGATGAATAAAATGTATTTCATTAATCGTGTTTCATTAATTCATTGTTTCTTTTAAATTTAAATTTTAACTAATATTTTTTAATAATATTATAACAGCCACAGCAACGCTTGGCCGGGTCAGCTAGTTTCAAATAAAGCTAACATCGCCTGGCCCAAAAATTATTTATTCTTATAATTGGTATATACTTCAATAGTAATAAAATATCCCAAATTTTATTCAGCATCAAAATCTGCTTCATCCTTTCTATTCATTCGTTAAAACACGGCAGTAAAGAAATGATTCTTATTTTAAAACGGGATTATTATAAAGTACAGTTGAAAAAATAGTCCTTATTTCGTTTACACGTTATCTTTTTAAATCGATTCTTATATCGAGCAATGTTTTTAATGTTTAATGTATGTTCTGTCCTTATATTTTCTTCATTCGATTTCCACTCAAATATCTCAAGCTCAAACATTAGTGTTGAAGTAGAAGGATACCTAAGCAAACTTTTTTGATTTGCGAGAGCTCATGTTTTATTACATCGTAAAATACCGAATGTGGGTTATAACACATTATATAGGTTACTTTCTAATTGCATTCTCTGATCATTATTTTCTGTTAACCTTTTTTTTTGTTTTAAAAAATACTTGAGAACGTCCCGGAATTACAACTTGGTTTTTGCAAAAAAAAAAAAAAGTTTGATTTTAGTGATATTAACTGGTGGTTATTTGTGTATATGTATATAAAATGATGCATGAAACATAGTTCATGTGGTTTTTCCAGACCCTTTGTGCTGCGATAAACGTTAATAAACGTATAAGTGAGGAAATTCTTCATACAACTTTGAGATTTAATCAAGTAGTGTAAGATTATTTAAATGTAAGACAAGAATATGAACATTGGATAGCCACGTATGAAGATCCCAGTTCTATTTTTAATAAAAGATTCATAGCAAATATTTTTTTTAATTAAACAGATAATATTGTACAACCAGTTATTTTCATTTATCACAATGGTGGTGTTTTCTATTTTTTTTTTCGAAAGCCTTTTTCGTTTTTAACAGAGTTCATTTGCTTCGCCTGTATTTACATACATATGTAACGGAATCTTTGATTTTCAGCCACTTCAAAACAATGAACTGAAACTTTGAACACTTCTCAAAGATTGATGATAGGATCTTCTATATTAGAGATTTTTCATAACCGAAGATATGGTAAAGTCTTTTGCCAAGTACTAAGGCATACATGGCTTAATCTTTGAGACAATCTCATTACTACTGCCAGGCTGAACGAGCGGATTTCGTATAAATAGCATGAAAAAAGTTATACTTGTAAAAACTAAGAAACACGCCTTTTTATTTATCCGAACTAAAAAGTAGGAAATTAATATTAGAAAAAAAAAATGCGCGTTTAAAGCAAGCTGATCTATCAAGTAGAATATATATAATAGTTTAAAAAACTAAAAAAACACGATTCAATAGAAAACAAAATAGTATAAAATAAGTTTAAACAAGAATAGAGTGATTAAAAGAATAATTCATTTTATCGTACAAAATGTGAGTTAATTTTTAAGGTGTTTTCATAACTAATTTTACGAATATCAGTCAATAAAATATTTTCAAAAATTAACATCACGTATCCCACAGATACGACTTATTGAGCATTATTTTCTACTTTATAGTTTCCTTTAGTATTAAAGCTGGATTTTTTAATTTGTCAACTATTATTTATTTAAACTTATTCTTTAATGAAGTTGAATCAATACTTTATATAATATTTACTGTAAATCAAAAATATTCCCGACAAATATATAGAATTAAATAAATCCAAGTGCGGTAGATAAATAAATATAAAAAAAGGAACTATGGTGTGAATATTTGAATATTAGCAGCGTGGGTTTGTTGATTAACCCTCCCTAAATGGGTTTTCTAATCACCCTACTAGCCAGTTATTTGATTATATATAATAAAGTTCCCTTTATTACCTGAGGTAATTGACCATATCGGAAACAATTAGGCATGATTCGTTACCTTTGAAGTCAATTATTAACTTAATTTTGCACTCTAATTACTAAACCTCTCAAATCGAATAAGTAATAAAGAATATTATTCACTATCGTTAAATTATTGGAATAAATAGTATTTTAATGTTTTTTTATTTCTATTTTTCTTGAATAATTATTATATTACCGTTAAACACTAAAATAAAAGTTAATTACTTTATAAGTTATGTTTATAACTTATGTTATTATAATTCATAACATATGTTATTATTATATATAATAATATTATTCGTATAATAATAATAAAAGTTAATAATGATAATCATAGAAACATTATGTTGGTAAAAGAATTAGAGCGATCTAATAGTTAGAAGTTGATGTAAAACAATAACAGTAATAGAAACAAAGAAACGTACAAATATAAGTAATAAAAACGCAGGGTACAGGATGCGGCTCTAATCACAAGTATGAGAGTGGGGGGAATTAGTAAGTTACAATTAAGGGTGCACCTACATTGGATCCGATGCGATACGATCAGAATTCGAAAGCAAACCAAATGACTGAAATATATCGAGAGTGCCTACATTGGATCCGCTGCGATCCGATCCATTTTTATCCGAGCAATCCGACCGATTTAGTCGCTCGTGGAATCAAAATATAATAGTTTATTTATACGGAAGCGCCTACATTGGATCCGAAGCGATACTGTACGATCAGGTGCGATTTTCACATTTCAAAATCATTAGTTTTCAATCCGATAAGCCAGCCGTTACCATGTGTGGCAACCTAACCTTTATTGTCTAAAATGTTTATTAAAAAATAAACATTTTAATTTGATAATTAACTATTATATAAATATCCGCCATAAATCAAAATTAAATATTCTCAATTCTCATTAAAATATGTTATTACTAATCTTCATGAACCATTAAATATAGTAGCGAAGGTTATTTTTCCGTTGAATAAAATTAAATCTATTAAAAATGTACATAAAAAATATACATACATAAAATTTTAATTCGTCAAAGAAAATTTGAAACATTAACTTTTGATAAAATTATCGTCTTAATGCTTAATTTATTTGTTAAACAGTTGGCAACACAGGGAGGTAAAGGTTTTTCTGATTTTTTATACTCGTTTGCAAAGATTAACAACAAAATAGACTGAAAAGAATTACTCATTGAATTAGTTCGAAAAGAGCCTTGATTGTGTCATCAAAGAAATAAATATTATCACAATCGAGAAAATTAAATCATTATAAAACACGAATATATTAAAAAAACAATAAAGTATATTTTTTTTTTTGAAAAACAACTAAATTATTTATTTATAGTCATACAGCAAGACATAAATATTCTAATATAGTAATATTAGGTCATTGTTATAACATTTGGTTCTTTAAATTTATAAAATTAAGATTATTTATTAATTATTGTTAATATATTTATATTTCACTATAATATATATATATATAAAATATAAGAAATAAAAGAATAAAATTAATACTATTTTATTCGGAAGGCAGTGGCTAGTTTCACTATCGGATTGAAAAGAATAGAATCACGTCGGATCTGATCCAGTGTAGGCACTCACTGCGTATTTCAGTTACTTGTTTTTTCAGCCCACCATCGTATGTGATAATGTAGGATCGCGTCACATCGCATCGGATCCAATGTAGGTACACCCTAAGAAGGGACAGAGTCTGCAGAACCTGGAGAAGTTATAATTAAGGGTCATTACAATTAAATTGAGAATTATTATGATATGAATTATAATTCCTTAAGAACGATAAGGAATAGTTGTGAATGTTCATTTAAATTAACAATAAATATTTATAAAAAAGAATACAAATACATATAAATAAAATTAATTTACTGTCATTCTTCTATTTTTACTACTACATTGTTCTAATTCTTTTAGCTAGATATTGTTTTTGTCATTATTGTCATTAACTTATATCGTATTTTACAGTAATGATGTTTTAAAAATTTTATATCTTAAATCATATTTCTCTCTCTTTATTTATTCTGATTATTTCTTTTTTATTAATTTCAATTGTTTTAATTTTATATCGTTCTTGTTAATTTAGCTCTGAAAAAGACTTGCTACGTGGGTCGAAAGGTTAGTTGCTAATAAATAGTTTCACTACATAAGGTATTATTTTTTCACCTCCATCCGAAACGTTTTCTGCCATTACTTGAAGGTTTCGATGATTTACTCATTGCAAAGTGCTGATTCAAGCGAATGATGCAAGCTTGTTGAGAAACTCCCTTCATCTATATTGTTTGACGACATTCACTTTCTCCAGAATATTGCGCAGTTTCTAAATGATGAAACCAGTGAGCTCCCATTTTTTTTTCATTTGAGGCGTAGACCTCATGAATAAGGTATGGAGTGGATTTTCATTAAATGTGTGTTGCATCCAAGCAGAGGTTTCCATACCCACTACAGCTATTATTAATGATTTTTACTGAGGGCGAATACCCTTTTTTTCCAATTTTGACAAGTAATCTTCATTATCCGACTATAAAGGTGTTACAAACTATAAACAATGTAAATTATATTTTATTCTTTATTCTAAACGGCTGAACCGCTAACAATTTTTAACTTGAATTACTCATTGAGATCCTACAAACGCTCTGAAGCACTTATGGCTCCAAATATCCCATTTAATATTTTCAAAAAATACAAGTATCAAGTAGAGAATGTAATTTTGGAAAATGTGCAAGCTTCTGTAATGAACCTATCCCATAAGTCCAGAAATGAACTTTCAACAAAAATACATCATCTACACTTCAAAATGTTAGTTGAACCTTTTATTTCTTGATGACATGATTACCGAAATCTACTTATTACCCATAATTACTTTATCTTTACCATACTAAAGCTCATGATAGCTTGCATTTTGGAAAAAAAATTAAAAATGAAACAATTAAACATGTTTGTAACTCAAATGGAAGCGACAACCTGCGGAACAGATACCAGCAATTGAAGAATTTTCACCTTTTATCGTGGAAAAACAAACTCATTGAATAATATCAAAATATTAACAACGCTATGCTATCCTCAATTTCCCAAATAATGATCTTAGAGAAAGATCCATTGATTTAATTTATTTTTAAATAGTAGTATGGGATGCCATAATCATAACATAACATTAATTTTATTATATGCCAGTGACGCGGCCGGGAAAGGGGCCTCCCGGACTCCTGCTTTGCCCTCATTCATGAGGAAGAAGCTCAGTTCGGGGACCCCAGGCAAATTGTAAATAGAGTATGAATGTGTACAGTATATTTCTTTTATGTTTTATTTATTATTATTATATTTTTCTATTATATATATATATATATATATATTTTTTTTTTTAATTTATTTTTGTATATATTTTTTCGCTTGTATATATTTATTTCGTTTATATCATTGATTTTTTATGGAATGATTGTAAGCTACATAGCACCATTACTTATTGCCCACAACAGGCATATTGTAATGCTTCAATAAAGTGTTTTCTTCTCTCTCCAAAAAAAATAAAATTATTATATGATGATTATGGTTACAGAATTATATGTTTACTTGCAAATTGCCCCTATAATATATGGTTCTACTGTATACATACCTTGAAGTATATTGGACTCACTGTTATATCTCCCCTCTTCAAGTTAATCAGTATACAAAATAATTTTAAAACCTTTTTAATGAGGGTAATATATTGACTTGGGACGGCACAATGGATAACATAATCCTTCACTGTTAATGACATCCTCATATATAAAAGGGTGTTATGAATCACAAGGAATGAAAGTTAAAATAGAATACTGTTTTAAAAATTTTAATGTGGTAAAAGTTATTTGAAATTCCTTATTCAATTATTTGACTCAAACAAATATTATCCACTTATATCAAAGTATACCATCATTAATAACAAAAATATGAAAAATAGAGAGAATCGGTGGAAAATTAATATTGACTTGCTTGGAAAACTCGTTATTTAGTTCCATACTATTCCAGTTTGGTTGTTACGAATGAACATGAGGGAAGTCTTAGTAGACATAAATAAACCTCCGATGAAGAAAATTGGAAATATTAAAAACATTAAAATCTTTGAAAACATGATCAGTATTCTATTTAATTGTATGTAATGATGGTGACTTTTGCTGCAGAAAGTGTACTGTAATGTCATTGGATTCTAGCAATGAAAACCTTGAGAGTTGAAATCATGGAACGATATTTAAGTTAATCGAAAGTCACACATTGCTTTAGTTGTTATGAAAAAGAAAGACCAACTGTACGTAAATCTCATTCTTAATCTTAATTTTAAGAAGTTACAGTTTTGATCAGTGATTCCAGAAATTTAGAAGAGTAACAATGCTATCTAGAAAACAAGAAATAAAGAGGAGATGAAGATTTTTATATATATATGTATATATATATATATATATATATATATATATATATATATATATATATATATTTATATATATAAATATATATATATATATATATTTTTTTTTTTTTAGTAGTTTTTTTTAGTGGTATCTTGGAGTGCTACGAATCAATCATAAGTCCATGTTCTGTGCCTTTCTCGCCTAAACCTTATCCTCTTGCCTCGGATTATACTCTTGGTAAATTACACTCTCTAAGCATATCCACCGTAACCCCGAGTTCTCTCATGTCCATCTCTGTGTTCTTCAACCAGTTCGGGTTAGTAGGTTTATTTCTACTAAATTCAAGATATATTTTTTTCATCCTACTTGCATTCAATCGCAGCATATGTCCATAGAAATTAACCCTTCTTGTTAAATAGACTTATATTTTTTTATGTATAGAAAATTACATATTTTTATTTTTTGGATTATTTTTATTCATTAAAAAAAAATAATAATAGTATAGCATTTCCCCTCATAAATTATCTTTTCGCCATTTATCTCGGCCTTGTTCAAGATAATTTTTGTAAAATATTTTTAAAATTAAAAATTAAACATTTGAGAATAAATTTCTTGAATCTTCGAAATGGATTTTGATGCAAAAAACGAAAATATTTAGCTTTGATACCATTAAGTTTTATCATTACGGGAGGCTCGACGTCGAATGGTTGCGGAACCACGACGGGTGTTGGATAAAGAAAGAAAGAATAAGTTTTATCACTCTTGTAAAATTTAGATACTAATTTAGTTTTTCTTACTCGTGAGATATACTCGAGTTGCTACAAGGGAAAAGAATAACATATTACCCGTTTTTCATTATTTCTCTAAGCGTATTTTAAATAAATATTTTAGTTTATACATTCCAAAAGAGTTAGGTATTTCAGGATTTTTCCCACTTAATAAAATATTCCAGGCGGACGAGGGTGACAAAGAAGGGGTGGGGCTCTGCCTTCAAACGGACATGTCCCAGGGTCATTTCTGAACTGTCACTAACAGGAAAACTGCTAACAATTTTCACTTTACCTGCAGTCCCACCGGCGTTTGGCTTGTCCTTTTTTTTTCTTCACAGCAATATAAAACTTTAAAATCTTACTGTTATTCATCAGTAATGGTGATTGCTTTCGATAGAATGATTTAAGACCTTCCTTAATTGAAGGAAGTTATTGCCAATAATTCTACAATATCTACTTTTTTTAATAATGGAATGATTTTGTCAGTAGGTGCAGTGAAAGAAAAACAAACAATATAAGAAAAACAAACTTATTTTGGTTGCGAGGGATCATGGTTTTTTTTTTTAAATCATTGATTGATTGAGATCGTCATTGATTGATTGATTTTTGGTCACCTGTGGTCTAGTGGTTAGCGTAACAAACTACTAAACCCAAGATCGCGTGTTCGTAGCCCGGCAGGTGGCCCTAGGATTTTTTTAGGGAGTAAAAAATCCTTAGTTACGCCGTCCTTCGGAAGGGACGTTAAACGGGGGTCCCGAGTCTGTACGATGTCAGGTACTCGTTAAAAATCCCTATCCTAATTAAACCTGGATAGGCAAAATTTAGAGCTCCCACTGTAGCATCGTCCGCATAAAGTAACGTTAAATGGACAAACAAACTTATTTTCATGTCCCAACGTTTCGGAATTAGATATAGGCCACCTTCAGGGCTAGGAAAGAAACATGAAATAACTATATAAAACATTGCAGTACCAAGGAAGAATAACAGAATTATGTATAGAATTGATAATAATGTAAAGAAATACAGAGAGTAAGATAAAGATAAGATAATTATGAAATCACTTGTGAGAAAAATTAATGACTGAGGTACATTTTGTAATCACTGGAGAGACATAATAAATGGAAAACATAGTTAAATTACATTAGTTAATTTTTTTATTTTACATGATTACCATGTGTTCTGTAAAATTATAATTGATAATACGTATTGAAAAGTTAAATAAATATAAATTTATATTAATGATTTTTTATTTGTAAAAGGATTGTTTAGAAAGTTAGGATAAAAAATTAATCGATGCCAAAATAATGATGATTAAATGAGATATAATAATAATGATAAAAATAATTGATAATTTTATGATATACGTTTCATAAATTAATAAATTCTATTCATTTGGCAGGTTTGGGTTCAATTTCTTTTCATAAGAAATGTTATAAGAAGCATTATTAGACCGGACATACCTTAAAAAATTGACAAGCAAACTAACTGAAGAAGACATTGAATAGGTAATAACTTGCAAATTTATATTAAATGACAATAAAATATGGGACTTTGTTTAACTTTTCTTATTGAAGTACACACATATGTTATATATTCATTAATGAAGTGATTAAACCCTTCATCAAAGGATCTTTCCTGAAGCGCATTAAATCACAAAATTAGAGGGACCAGGTAAATGCCCCTAAAAAAAAAGAGTAAAAAAAAACATTAAGTCTTTAGCGCTACTAAAGCTCTTGCGAAACACTCAGTGGCACTCTAACTGAAAGGACCAGTTAAACTATCTATTCTCCCTATATATCCATCAAATGGCTTCTACCCATTTCTTCATATGTTATTACTTTAAAAGAATATAAGAGCCATTCCAATTATTGTTAAATTTGACGAATCGATTAATTGATCGCCATTTAATTCAATTTAAGGAGTTAGATGGTAAAAATTTTCTAAAATATTTCAAAACCACACTGAGTATTTTGTAAGAATATCAGTATTTGCTCCTAAGATTAGCGTTCATAATTCAGTTTATAATATGTTTTTAATACCAACTACAGAGCAAGTAAAAACAGAATAAGACCAGATAATCCTAAGGCTCCTAAACCTTCATCTGCGAGGGACGTCCAGTAAGTAATGTTACAAAAGTTTCAAGATTTGGGACTTCCTCATTTATATCAAATGCCTCATTACTTTGCGGAACGTCGTCGCAGCAGTTAAATGTGTCAATCCGCTCGTTCTCCGTTCGTTCCACATAGAAGATGATTACATTCTTGATTTAATTATGACTAGGAACCAAACGTGGGTGTGTCACTGAGTCAAAAAGACAGTATGTACTGCGGCGCAATAGCGCATTGAATTGATCATTCACCATCAACCAAAGAATTCAAAGTCCAGTTTTCGGAAAAGAAGATCTTGACAACTGTCTCTTGGGACCAGAAAGGTATCTTTACACTCCAATGAACGCATTTATTGATGCATCAGATTGGTGTGGGCTACCGAGGATAAAAAAATTACACTCATAAGGAGAGTAATGCTCACTCGTGGTGTTTTTCATGATTACATCAGGACTCAAACTGTCCAGCTCACTCAGTACCAGGTTGTCTCATGTGGATCGGATCATGCACTGTCGGATTTCCATATCTTCAATAAATTGTAGGGTTGGACAATGATTTTCAAATGACGAAGAGGAACTACAAGCTGTCGAAAAATGGTAGACAAAAGCTTCTTTCCGAATAGGTAATCTTATATAAAGGCAGTTAATGTAATTATTTTAAGGTACCTAAGATAGCTAACTTTATTTTACAGGTAATACTGATGATGACCTAAACCTCATTTATTTTGTTCAGACGTTTCGACCTATTTCTTTATCCGTGGATTTTCTTTTCCGCTGCATTTCTAACTAATATGGTATTATTATTAATTAAATCATACTTCTTTAACATTTTTCTAGTTGAATTTGATTTTTGAATTATTTTGGTTGTTCCATTTGCATTTCTAAGCTTCATTTATTTTTTAAATACTTAATTCTTATCATCTTTTAATAACAATACCTATAACTATAAAAAAAGTGTTTAATCTCTCTCAATGAGCTTTCTTTGAAATCAAACGTTTGATTAGTATTGCATTATGATATGAAGTAAATGAGAGATGTGAAGTATATTTTAAAATATAGATAAAATTGAAACAAAGGAAGGTGATACTCTTCGGTAAATGTTTAAAATTTGTTGATTGTGTGTTGAAAGTTTATAATAAAGTTTGTTTGTTTATTTGGGCTTTAAGGCGTAAAACCCCAGGGTCATCAACGCCTGATTATAATAAAGTTATTTATACTTTATTTTACAATTTTTAAGTAAATGCAAGTTGATGGTACATTTTGATGATGAGGTTTTACTCCGCATACCCCTTTCGAGATCCTTAAGACTGGGGAGGGAGGACGGACAGTTAAGAAGTGCCGCACTCAGCGAAAATAAAGTCGATGTGTGAAGAGAAAAGCCAATAAAGTTGTCCCAGCTCCTTTCTATTTAATGTTGCCCAGTGACGGCTCCGAGTTTATTCGCCCGTTGCCGATCTTAAGTGTGTCATTCCCAACCTTCACGGTCTCTTCGGCCCTGCCTTGTCTTAAGCGCCTCTTCTTAGACTCTTCATCCAATCCCGAATCTAACCAAGCATTTTACTTTGAATTCAAAAGAAAAGTAGTTTAGTTAAAAGAGAATTCGAGTTTTTCTTTGTCATTACTTTCCAGCTGAAAAATAATTTTAGAAACAGCAAAAATGTTCAATCAATTCTGGTTCAGTTTAGTTGTTATGTTATCATGATAACCATCAAGATATTTGTTTGATTACCCGACGAGTCAGAGTAATTTAGTTTGATCAGAGAACGGACTTTTGAAATTGTGATAGTAAATTATAAATATTGTTCCTCATTATATTAAATAAATATTATTGTTCCTCGGTCATCCTAGTTGACCGAATATTTAAAAAAAAATACACAAATATTTTATGCTTATTCGTTTGGTATAGTTATATTGAATTTTTGATGAAAAGTAAAACGACAATTTTATATTGAATTGTGTTTTCAATAAAGATCTCTTTCATTTACTAAAAAAAAAAAAAACTATTAACAAAAAATTCATTGTAAACTTTAAAACGGAAATTTAATCAATATAGAAATTTCTTTAAAGAATAGATTGTTGGTCTGCTAAAAGCTATTAGCGGACTTGATTTCACTTCAGCCCATGCAACGATTACTTTTGCAGTAGATTAAATAATAAATTAAAAAGTTATTTTAAAATTTTATGTACATCACTGGACTAAATTACTTCAAATTTTCACACATTATGAAAAAAAAAAACGTTATCCAGTCAATAAATTCTTCATTTATTAAGTCTTAAGATGTTCCGACTACAAGTCTTTCTCAATCACAACATTGTTTTATGCTTTTATGCTTCAAAAACCACACTGTACATAACTACACAAGTTAAAAGTCAGAATTTTCTTCATAAATTTTTTATTGTTATTCTAAAAATCTCAATTTTTTTAGAGATTCAGAGTAAGGCAGCCACACAACAGATACCAAACTTGCTAATGAATAATTGATTAGTCTCAAGGATAATGAAAATTTGTATGATAGCAATGTCATAGACAATAAAAAATGCTATTATTTTAAAGAATATGGCAAGGAGATAACTGCAGGCATCTGTTCACTTTAAAATAATAATGGAGGTGGAACCTTACACCAACTTGGTGAGGCCCTTTACCGTCATTTCACTGAATTACTGTTACAAAAGGCTCAACAACAAATTGTAGAAATGTTTTTCTTACAAATTATATTTCTAACTTTGAAGAAGGACTGTCCCTTTCAAGTACACTGTAGCTAATATATTCTAAAATATATTATAATATATTCTAAAAGCAGACCGATAAAATAAAAAATTATTCAACTCCACTGTCGGTAATTTTAACTAACAATTGTGCACTAAAAAAATTAGAACTAGCTTTGGTACGGTAACTAATGGGACAAAATAATGACTTAACCTTGAAGCAGCCATGCCAAACAATCAACTGAGAGCAATCTGAGTTCATGGTAATTATGCCTTGAGGTGTAGTTTATTCAGCAAGTTTAGTTGTTCGGAAATACTATTAAATAGTAAGTACTAATAGCCGGATAAAACATCACTAACCCCGAAATACCGGCATTTTTGGGCAATGATTTATTTTTTTTTTTAGAGACATAAGGATTTTCCACTCGTGCCTTAATATACATTTTTTATTAATGCATTACCTTATCATCAGCCTATTTATACAAAGACGAAGACGGGGAAGGAAGAAAACGATAATACAACCGTACGAGTGAAGAAGAGGAAAATTATTTGGTGGGAGACGACAGTAAAGATTTGTGGGGGCTAAGTTGTGCTGACAATGGAGTGGAGAATGGGCAGGCGAAGGGACAATGGCCGGCCCGGCGCGGAGGGCTCTCCTCCCCGATTAGGGCATGTCTCAGCCAACTCCCCTCCCTAAGTGCCGCAAAACCACTCCTGGTTCCACCTAACCATTATTTATTCCTATTTATTTTTTACATATATATATATATATATATATATATATATATATATATATATATATATATATATATTGCTATAGAAATAGAATAGAAAATTAGGAATCGTTCCATTGAACGTGAAAAACTGATTAAAATAAACGACTTGTATTTCAATAAAAAATGTAATAATGTATATAATAAGGGTGTTTATGGGCTAAGGAGACAAACTGAAAATCTTTAGTTGTGAATATCTCCTAGACAAAGATTCTGTGGACATACATCCATAAGACTATTTATTTATTTTTTTTGAGCTCTTTAGTTCAAATTTCCGGTTTGGCTACTTTAAACTGAAACTCCCTCTGTAACTGTAACCAGTTCGTTTCATATGAAATATATGTTTTTATTATTTATAAAATTCAAAGAGAGATTAGTTGACTTTGTGTATGCTTTTAGATTTTAATGAGCTGTTACTAACCCTATTGCATTAAAATAATATTTACTATCACTAGAATTAAACGAACACTGTTTATTAAGCTATAAAATAAGGACCGGCCGAACCTATAGGCCACGACAACGCCATACAGTGAAAAAAGTAAACCAGCTCCGTTACGAAGTATTCTCACATCCACCTTATTCCTCAGAAATATCTCCAACAAACTTCTTTTTGTTCGGAAATTCAGATAACTTCCTTAACGATAAAATTTTTGATGATGACACTCCAAAAATCCATTTTCAGACTTTATTTCATCACGAAACCCTGAAAAATTCAGTCATGTGGTGACACATCACATTGTCACAATTTTCTTTCAAAATGGCTTTTTCATATGAAACAAATTAATAATTTGAATAACCTCAAATAATAATATGGATAATATGGAATCTCATATTTACTCATTTAGTAAATTTTGATGGATTTACGTTTTTGTGAAATAATTTTCACTGTGCGAAAAATTTCAACAAATTCGTTCATAAAAAAATAACTTTATTTAATGGTTTCCTTTTCTATACTATCAATCGATAGTTATAAGAAATGGAGTTGGTTTCACATAAGGCAATACTTAGGAGTCTATGTCATTATTAATAATTATTTACTTTTTTATGGGAATATGCCTATATAAATAGAGTCTGTCATAAGTTAAAAACAATAACCTAAAATAATAGTATTTCATATTGCATGGCAATATTTACTGGTTTTTAAATGATTACAACTCCGATTTATGTTTTTAATGATTGTTACTCCCTTATTTGATTACAATATTATGTATATCTCAATTTTTTAATATTGAATATTCTAAATTAAACAAAGATAAATTAATCATTTTTTTTAAACATCTTGTAGAAAATTGTTTGGTTATTTTGCAGATGCCCTGCTGTATAGCTATGAAATTTTTAAATATTCAGTTTTAACTTTCTAATACTGTTGTTGCCACCTCACTGGTACTGGTTTTATTTTCTGAAGTATAGGGTTATTTTAATATCTTAAAGAGTCCCGGAATTTCACGTGTCTTCAACTGATGAATTACTGGTCCATCGGTATTTGAACTATTTTGTGAAGTTCAAGAAATTTGTCAATTTCTTAAATGTCTTTTTTACGATTTTGGAACTTCTATAGGTGACACGCTGTTTACCATCAGTAAAATATATCGTAAAAATATCGTATACCTCAATATACTTTTCTAGACTTACCATTTCACCCTTAGGGAGAGAAAATAATGATCGTGAAAACAATCTCAATAAAAACATATTTATCCATTAAATTAAATGAATTGAGAGAATTTAATTTAGTAAAGGTGACATTTCAAAATATTAAAAAAAAAAAACTCCAACCGAGACTTGCTGATTTGTTCAAAAGAAGTAAGCGTTTTACGAAAAGACAACCGATAACTACTTCATTAATTAAACTTAGAGGTTCAAACCGATATTTCCCAAGAATTGAGTCGATTGATGAGACCTTATTTTATAGTATATATGAGGGGATGAGAATTTAAGTAGTACAAATGATAATTTAATAATTTTGTCAAAACGCATTTTCAATTGAAAATGTTGAGACAAAATCTAAAACATTTTGTGATTGGTAATATACTTAATTTTTCTAGATTATTGAGCAATAAATAACTCTTGATATTTCATTGTGATTTTAGATGCAAGGCGTTCAGGAGCAAATGGGAAATAGGAGAGCGATGTTTCACGCTCCCGAAACTGGTTCGGAACCGGGCTAATACCTTGAGGAGATTATTATTGGGATTTATTTGAAGTACGTCAATTTTGTATTAATAATTTTTTTTTATTGTTTTTACTTTAAATATTTCTATTTTGAAGAAAAAATATTTGTCCTGGCTGGGATTCGAACCCGATCGAATGGATTTATCGCTAGAGTACCGCGCTAGAGATGTGGAGGACCCGGATTTGAATCCTGGCCAGGAAAAATCTTTTTCTTCAAAATAAAAATAATTTAATATAATTTTATAATTAAATCAGTCATTTGAGAAACACTTCACGTCCATTTTTGGCCAAAATTGAGTTAGGCATATTAAATTGTTGGTGAAGGCTAGACAAATCCAATTATCCACTTAGTAACCGTAGTGATGCCGCATTTGCAAATATCTATTCCTGTGAAAACACCTCATCTCCTGGAAATGTGTTGTTTCTCAAATGACTTACAAAAAAATGTGACTGCAAGGCAGTACTGTCTTTTGTTATTCTATTTTAATCCAAACAGCTGTTGTGCTGTAGTTTTTACTATTGTTGTTTATTGGTTAAAATGAGTTCTAGTGAAAGTGAAAGTAATAATTCCACACGATTAAAACGTAAAAAAGAGAAGCAAGTTGAGTATAAGTGTGAAAGAATAAAGAAGCCCCGTGTTAAGAATGAAGAATATACAAAAGTGAATGTAGTGACACCAAAAGAACATGGATTCGCTTGCAGGTAACAACCTAGAATATTTACCATAGGCCTAGAATATTAACCTAGGAAATTTATCTGTATAGCCTAAAATTGTTATATTTTGTAAGTTTTAAGTTATTTTGAACTGGTCCTAATGAGATTTGAATACTTTAGGTGCAGATGGAAATGTATACCGGAAAAGGTTACAGGAGACGAAGAAAATGAAACTTACACCAAGTCTCTGACTCCTTTGTTTATTCTGTATCTACATCTACTGAAAAAGTACAGGTATGTAAACGTGCATTTCTTTCGGCCCATGGAATATCAACTGAACGTGTCAAAAGACTGTGTAAACTACTCTCTCAAGGCAAGTTACCAAAGGACTTAAGGGGGAAAAATGCTTCAGGGAACGCTAAACGAGGTCACATCATAAAGGCTATTGACGACCACATTGCTTCTTTTCCCCAGAAAGAAAACTAACCGTAATGTAAGAATTATGTGGCAACTTTTCTAAAAAAAACATACAGAATTGAGTGTTGATTAAAAGTTTGTTAAAAATATTTCATGAGCATTTTGACCTAACTTTTGGGCGGCCTCAGATTGATTCTTGTTGTAAATGTGAGAAACTGTCTGTCAAAATAAAAAGTCCATCTTTAAATTATGTAGCTAAAAGAGTTTATGCTGAGGAAAGGAGATCAAAAAAGTTTTTTAAAGCCATCGAAAATAGTAGACAAAAGTGTTTAACGGATGAAAAAGTAGGTGGGTTTGCACGGACTTTATGCAAAACCTTCAACTTCCTCAAATACCATTCAAGACATATTTTACTTACGACAGTTGACAGTGAATGTTTTCAATATTCATGATGTTGCAACCAATGAAGTCAAGTTTTATGTATATCATGAAGGCTCAGCTAAGAAGGTGCCAAATGAAATTTGTTCATTCTTTGTTGATTATATCAATGAAGTTCTTGATGCTGGTGTTAGGCATCTTCATGTTTTTTCTGATGGTACACCTGAATAGTACAGAAACACCGTGGTTGTGCGGGTTTTCTTTTCCTAATAGAAACTGGCCGATTCGACAGTATTCATCACTATTTTCCTATTCGAGGTCATCCGTACCTTCCGTGTGACCCTGACTTTAGTGTCATCTAACGAAAAATTAAAACAACTGACAGAATTTACCTAGTAAAACAGTATGCTGAACTCATGTTGCACTCTGCTGCTATTCAGGACAAGTTCCTGGTGGAAATAGTAGAAAGTGAAAAAGTAAAGGATTTTAAATCATGGTGTGGTCAATTTTATAAAAAAAAATGTAATATCTACGGGGACTCAAGCAAGGAACATCCCAAAGGAAAACAAAATAAAATTCAACATTTCAACTTTTATGGAGTTTCATTATTCTATTAAACATGTAGGCCATGTAAGTGAAAGTAAAAAACTTTATCGATGAACAAACTTTTGACTTGGAAAAACCGGGAACTGGTTTACCAGAGCTTCCAAAAATCAGTGCCTACCCGAAAAAATGTGTGCCTATCAATATCAACAAAATCAATGACCTCAAGAAAGTCGAAGCCTATATACCTGCAGACATTGTTGGTGAATTTTGTTAAAAAATTTATGACTGGTCAACTAGCGATATGGATGACATTGAACTGATTTAAGAAACTATGTTTGGAAAATGTGTATATATTATTTGAAAAATAAAATACTGATTTTAATTAATAATTTGAATTGTTCAGTCATTTGAGAAACAACACATTTCCAACAACGTTTATAATTTGTTTAAATATCAAAATAAAAATAATAAAATTTTAGAATTAGCTTACCAAACCTCTGTAAAAACATATACAAAAATTCAAAAAATATATGATGTTAAATTATGAACCAGCAGAGTTTTTTTTTCACGAAAGGTTACCTTTTTGGATGAGGTGTTTCTCAAATGACCGATTCAATTATATAAACAATAAAAAAAGAATTATAAATATAAAAATGGCGTACGTCAACCAGATCCCAATTAAAGGTATGTTCAATGAACAATAATTCCCTTATGTGCATCGCAAAAATTGCGAGTTCAGGGGATGTGGGATTGGTGAAGAGAATGGATTTGCCTTGCCTCGTCACGAGCCCTGGTAGCTTATTTGGCAGACTACAGCGCCAGAGATGCGGAGGACCCGGGTTCGAATCCTGGTCAGGACAAATATTTTCTCTTCAAAATAAAAATAATTATAACAGTGATGAAATTTTCTGATATTTATTCTCACTAAAGACATACAATTTAAAGAATTATATATGAAGCACGGATTCAACGAGGAACGTTGTTCACAGACAGTTAGTAAATAAATTTACAATAACGTAGTAATGCAATTACAGATAATAGAATCTGTATTATTGATTAATTACAATATATAATTTTCTACTAGCATTCCCTTAACAAATGCTTCGTTGTTCAGAAGCCGTCTTTGATCACCATAAATGTAATTAAAAACAACATTGATATTGACTATTCATATGTGATAAAATGAGAAAGATGTTACAAGGGGAAGCCTATACTTGTGTAATTAAATTACACGTAGCTGTATTCAATTCATTAGGACAACTTCAATAACATAGCTAACTACTTGAGTTAGTTAGCCAGGATTGATAAACGCCCGCCACCCGTAACTAACTTACTAAGTTCCACAATCAGAAGGACCTCATCAAAGGTAGGCTGCCCGTCATAATAGTTTATCAACCTGTACATGTAGTTAAAGCTCCTTGTCGTACAACATGGCTAGTATAATTAATAAATATTTATTTTAATTAAATTTGAGTCTGGCACCCAGGGATGCTTTACAAACTACGTAGATTCCTCCCTTCTACATACTTTCTCATTACCCAATCATATCTCACAGGTCATTCAAAGGAAACAGTGATAATCTCAACTCATATCTCTATTCTCAATCTGCTGGTTACCCTCAAGGCTGTATCCTCGACCCAATCATATACATAATTTATACAGATGATATCGCAACCCATCCTAATACCATCCTTACCACGTATGCTGACCATACTGTCTATAATCTAGTTATTTATATGAAAAATAGATATTAGATAGATGACTGATATTAGATATCACACTAATATCCATTATCAGTTAACACTAATCCGGTTACAGCATCCCATACTCTTGTATCCCAACATACTGTTATATCACTGGCCTTAATGAATGGTGTCATAACTGGAGGATTGAAATAAATTCCCACAAATCTCGTCAATTACCTTTACTCTACGTCGTAAACCAATGACTTTCTGTCCACCTGTGTCTTTTAATAACATCCAATTGATTTCTAAAGAACAGATCCGGTACTTATGACTACATCATGGGAAACTTTGAACTTGTAACCCTCATACTAGACTGAAATGGATAGAACTTCTCGCCGTTCCAAGATACTTCAACATTTACTAGTCACGGCCAGATAAACCCATTCTCTTCACCGATCCTGATCCTCGTGTTCTTGGAATTTTTTTGCGGTGTATAAAAGGGGAAGAATGTTCATAGAACATTACTTTTAATTAGGATCTCGTTGATGAGAATGGATTTGTCTGGTCGTGTTACGAGCCAGGTTAGCTCAGTTGGTTAGAACACCGCGCTAGAGACCGGGTGACCCGGGTTCGAATCCTGGCCTGGACAATTCTTTCCTCTTCAAAATAAAAATGCATTAAAATTAATTCAGCTAAGTGTTATTTCTCTTCTAATTTTAGGTGTTGAATATTTAATTTTAATTATCTTCTTAAGTGCACAGGCCTCCACCAATTTTCGTACGGAGCATAAAAAACTTTAGGCTTCTTTGCACACAACTGAACAAGGCAGTAGGCACCGGAAAATACTATTGCACTAGCAGGACCAACGATACAAAGATCCAGTCAGACACGCCCGAGACATACCGAAATATAGTCAAGTACCTAACGGAGATCAAGGCAGGTTACCACACGTACCAACTAAAGGAGGAGAGATCCATCAGAGTGGTAGTCAGAAAATTGTACCCAACCACCCCTGCTGACGTCATAGAGGAGGAGCTCACCGCCATGGGCTTCAAAGTTAGACAAATCACAAATGTCTACAAGAAGAATCCTGTACACCCCGAGACAGGCAACAAAATTCCATTGCCTCTCTTCTTCATAGATTTATAACCAGCACCCGGAGTAGAAAAAATCTATGATGTAAGTAGACTATACTATACCCAGGTTCAAATCGAAAAACCATACCCAAAGAAAGACATCGTGCAATGCCATAACTGCCAGGCATACGGGCACACTAGACACTACTGCCATCATACCCCAAGATGCGTCAAATGCGGAGAACCGCATAAAACTGAAGAATGCGTCAAGCCGAGAGAAACACCAGCTGTCTGCGCACTATGTCTTCAAGGGCATCCAGCCAATTATAAAGTTTGCCAAACCTACAAGAAGATAAAATCTCAAGTTCTGGCAGCACGTCGGCCCAGCTACTGATCTCACAACACTACTCACATCATTCCCCTCCGAGTTCAAATCCATGGTCACACCACAAATATCTCTCCTAACAAATCTTGTTTCACATCTCTTTCCTGTCCAACAAAATCCTTAAATGACATCCACCTTATCCATTCTCCTTTGGAATGCGAATGGTATTCGAAACCACACTGACGAACTAACATCCTTACTGTATGATAAAAAAATTGATGTAGCCTTAATTACAGAAACTAGACTGACCAGTAAACGGAAGCTCAACATAACACAGTACCAAACCTACCGGACCGACCATCCTGATGGAAAAGCTCAGGGTGGTACGGCTGTCATTGTCCATCAATCCCTCTCCCAACACTCATTTCCACTCATTTCCAATCAAACGATATCCTTCAGGCTACAGCTATTACAATCAAAACCTTTTCCTTTCCTCTCACCTTAGCATCAGAGTACTGCCCTCCCAATAAATCCATTTCTCATTCCCAATTCAGCTCTCTCCTAAACTCCTTAGGGATTCATTTCCTTTTAGGTGCAGACTTTAATGCGAAACACCAACAATGGGGCTCAAGAACTACTAATACCCGAGGTCGCATCCTCCTCTCTGCACTTAACTCCCATAATTCTAGTTTTATTTCTCCAGGCACCCCTACATATTGGCCCACTGACCCAAACCGAAATCCTGATCTCCTTGACTTTTTCATCCATGCTGGCTTAGGTCCCCTAAACTACTCCATAGAACGCCTTGATGACCTGTCCTCGGATCACAGTCCTTTGATCCTTACCCTTTCTATAGTCCCAATATCCAAACTTCCTCCGCCATCATTTATTAGGGGACCAGTTGACTGGGACCTATTTCACCAGCTTGTATCCGACACCATTGACCTTAGAGTTTCCCTAAAAACACCTCAGGAGTTGGATGATGACGCCGTCAATTCCTTTACCAATTTGATCCAGCAAGCAGTTTGAACTGCATCTTCACCCCGTCCTTCCTTCAAAATCCGTAAGAAAAATCCATTACTGCAAGATCTTAGAGATCTTATCCTTATCAAACGCCGTTACCGATCCCTTTGGCAAAGAACCAGGCATCCTCACGATCGGAGACGGTATAACTACTTCACCAAATTAGTCAAAAAGAACCTGACAACCTATAGATCCGAATCCTACAAATGCTACCTTTCCACACTATCTGCTTCAGATAATTCCCTTTGGAATGCCACCGAAAAAATCCTCAAATATCACTCTATTTCCCACCCTCTCCGACTGAAGACGGCTCTTGGGCTGCATCAGATGAGGACAAAGCAGAAGAATTTGCCAAACACCTTTCAAATACATTTATCCCACATCCTGATATCCACTCTACGCACATTTCCAATATTAATGAATTCCTCTCTTCACTCATCCCTCTATCCTTACCTCCTAAAGCGGTAAATCCCTCTGAGGTCAAATTCCTCTTACAAAAGTTAAAAGTCAGCAAATCTCCTGGACATGACCTTCTAACCACCCAGATCCTTCAACATCTTCCTCAAAAAGGGATTATTTTCCTTACCTACCTATATAACTGTATCCTTCGTACAACTCACTTCCCTTTGCTGTGGAAACACTCCGTCATCATCCTACTCCCTAAACCTGGCAAGCCACCCAATGCCACATCATCATACCGACCCATCAGCTTGCTTCCTATTCTTTCCAAAATTTTCGAAAAAATCCTCCTGAAACGAATCCTACCCATAATTGAATCCAATGATATTCCTTCACACCAGTTTGGATTCCGTCCCAGGCACTCGACGGTCCAGCAGGGTCTCCGAGTTGTCGATCACATATCCTCTGCTCTTGAAAACAAACAATACTGCACAGGCGCATTTCTGGACGTAGCACAAGCTTTCGACCGGGTATGGCATGCCGGTTTGCTGTTCAAGCTCAAAACCCAGTTACCTCAATCCTTATTCCTAGTCCTTCGATCCTACCTCTCTGATCGTTACTTCCAAGTACGCTGTGGTAACGAATACTCCAATCTTTACCCAATTCAAGCTGGAGTAAAGGCTGCCCCCAGGGCAGCGTCTTGGGTCCTATCCTATACATATTGTACACCGATGATATCCCAACTACTCCTGAAACCTTCCTTGCAACGTTCGCAGACGACACAGCCATCCTATCATCTCATCCAGATCCCGAAATGGCTTCCTCGAACCTCCAAAGGCACCTTTCACTCATTGAAATTTGGTGTAACCAATGGCGGATCAAAGTCAACGAGGAAAAATGCAAACACGTGACTTTTACACTTCGCCGGGGAGCATGTCCTTCTGTCCAATTCAATGAAACCGTCCTACCCATTTCCGACACAGTACGATACCTTGGCTTTCTCCTAGACAAAAGACTTACATGGAATCCTCATACCAGACCCAAAAGACAAGAACTTAACAGACGATTCAGCCAACTATACAGATTACTATGTAGGACCTCTCATCTTTCAATAGACAATAAACTACTAATATACAAGACCATCATCAAGCCTATTTGGACCTATGGACTGGAACTGTGGGGGACCGCGAAAAAATCGAAAATCAGACGCATTCAATCCTTTCAATCCAAAGTCCTGAGAACTATTGTCAATGCTCCTTATTATGTTTCCAACAAAACCCTCCATAATGATCTCAACATTCCTTTCGTCCTCGATCTCATCCCTACTAAATTTTCAAACATTCACCAAAACCTTGCCTGTCATCCCAACCCCCTGGCTCAGTCATTATCCAGTTCCACACATCGATATAACCCACCCCGCCGCCTAAACCGGCAATGGCCTCGAGACCTGATATAATAATGTTATTTGGAGTACTGGCACTGGCCAGATTCTCCACTCACGACCTGTGTGTGTGTGTGTGTGAAGCGCCCTTAACCAGCGTTTAGTGCCAGTGACGCGACTGGGAAAGGGGGCTGGGGCCTCCCGGACTCCTGCTTTGCCCTCATTCATGTGGAAGAAGCTCAGTTCGGGGACCCCAGGCAAATTGTAAATAGAGTATGAATGTGTACAGTATATTTCTTTTATGTTTTATCTATTATTATTATTATTATTTTTTTTTTATTATATACATATATTTTTTTTTACTTTATTTTTGTATATATTTTTTCGCTTGTATATATTTATTTATGCATTTATTTCGTTTATATCATTGATTTTTTATGGAATGATTGTAAGCTACATAGCACCATTATTTATTGCCTACAACAGGCAGATTGTAATGCTTCAATAAAGTGTTTTTCTTCTCTCTCTCAATTATCTTCTTAATATCCATCAAACATGTGTAATGAAAATAGTTTATAAACATTGAATGAAGTATAAGATGTATTTATCTTGATTATTAAGATGTATATCTTTTGAGTAATTTAACAAGTAAATAATATTACAATGCCTAATAATCAATATCTCTCTCATACAATTCCGATTTAAAATTTTTTTTCTTAGACACTTCACTTAAATTGCAAAATATTTGGGAATCGGGCATAGTCAACAAATATTAGTAAGCAATCATTATTATTAATTCAGCTCCTATATATTATTTTTCTCTTTTTTAGAATGTTCAATTTTTTTCGAATATCATAAACATGTAATCAAAATTATATTTTATGTTATTTATATTCTATGAATAATGAAAAAAAATATTACTCGTAAATTTTTAGCGTTATTAATAATAAAAATAAATAAAAGTTCAGTGTCCAATGAACTTTTTATACAGGTTCAATTTATTTGTTTTTTGTTTTTTAAAGAAAATTGACTTAAATTTGCCAACATATTTAGGCCACAGCATATGAAATACAAAATAAATGCTTCCTTCGCAAGGAAACAGAGTGAGGAAAGGAAAGAAAAAAAAATACGGCAAACCATTAACTGCAGATAAATTACTAAAATCTTAAGTGGGTTGTTAAATTAATCTTCTCTGGCCAAGAATTACATGATTGATGCAACCATGATGGATTTTTTTTAGAATTGGTGATTGATCCTGGTTTTGATCTCTGGTCGTTGAGACCAGAAATCAATTTATAATTTTCAGAACGTTTTGAGAAATTGAGCTTTTCCGCATCCCTCTAACTTAGGTTATAGCATACAATATCAAGGACTGTCAGAAAACATAATCAGTCCAAAAAATCGAGAATCGGCAATGTTTAAATAACATGACAGGCAAACAAATGAAAACTATTTTAATTTTGCTATTTTAAATTGTGCTGTGTTTTCGTAACCTTACTGCAATTAAAGCAGTCAGAAAACTGGATCGTTGACGCTAGACAATGTTTCAGTTTGTTATAGTACAACATGTTTTTTTTCATTTAGGCATCCCTAAATAATCAATATCCAAGAAATCAGAGAATTTTTGGTATTATATCATTATTTATTAGAAATAATTATTTCGAAAAAATTAAAAATTGTACTATCGAAAAAATTCAAAGTACTATTTCAAAAATATACTTTCGCTTAAATAAATGCTTTAGGGTGGATAAATAACAAAAGTATATATTTTATTTTTAATATTATACCTTACTTATATATGTTTTCCTTAGATCCCTTGCTACTTCCAGCAAAACTTTTAATTTTTTTAGAAAATTAGTATCTTAAGGATTCTTAATCGAAAAATAGTATTGTTTAGTTGAATTATTTTCACCCGACGAAAATGAGTTTGAGAAAGAGAAATTTTACTTTAGCCACAAATTGTGATTTTTTTTTTAGGGGACTTATTCTATTCAGAATAACAATAAAACCTAAATAGGAAATTTTTTTTTTTTTACTTTTAGTCAATCGTGTTTTAAATGTGCACCCATTTCCAAGGAAATATTGTCCCAACCCAATTTTTACTTCTTATTGTTCTTACTCGAGAGATATAGGTTTTTATTACTAAGATGAAGTTATAACCAAATTTATATGAATTACATTGAGTGACCATTTGGTAAACAGTTGCGTAAACTAGACTAAACCATCACTACCGCTAAGTATTGAGGGTAGAGTATGGCCACTTACTTCGACGCCATGTCTTTATTCTTGCAATGTTACTTTTATAACTTTTTATTAATAATAACTAACTTTCATAGTTATGTAATTAATCAGTTGAATCATATTTTAAACACTTTTTTTTTAATCTGTAGCTCAAAAAATATTAAACATAATGTAATGTAATTTAATGAAAACTTATTTCAAAATTGGTTGTAAATGTTAATTTTAAATATTTTTATTTTGAAGAGAATATGGATATGCCTGACCGAGGTACGAACCAGGATAGCTCAGTTGGTAGAGCACCACAACGGAAATGTGGGAGACCCGGGTTCGAATCCCGGCCCTGGGCATATTGTTTCTGTTCAAAATAAAAATATTTAAAATTATTTAAAATTTAATTATAACAATATATATAAAGATATTTTTATTGTTTTGATGTCTTTGTATAATGAATTAAAGACAGAATCGTTGCTCTGAAAAAACAAAGATTTATTTACAAAATATTCATATTTACATATTTTAAATTATTACAATAACTTTCAACTAAACATTCCCTCACCTGATAAAACAAAGAAACAGCATTCAATGTCTTTACTTCGTCTTTTTTTCAGTTAAAATTAAATTAAACTAAATGCACTGTAACAGTCACAACACTATTCCCTCTCGGATCTTTTATTTACAACAGCTGTTGGGTCAAGAAGGCTTTGACGCTCTCGCGGCAAATACAAAATTAAGAAAACTTACGTATATTAAAGAGGCAGTTTTCTTTACATACATATATATATATATATATATATATATATATATATATATATATATATATATATATATATATATATCTGTAGGGAGCATGCCGATAATTTACAGTCCTTTAAAAGGGTTACTTTGGCAGAAAATAATTTAAAAAACAAGCAATACATCTAGAAGAAATTTATAAATATGCATAAGTACTATTTAGGCTTTATCCCTTATTGTTCTTCGATAAGTATATTGTTTGCTGTTGTGTCATTAGTTATACATAAAAACAAAATAATAATAAAAAAAGTCTATATTTATTCTGGGACAAATCCATTTAGAATAGAATAAAGTTCTTCTCTTTAGCATAATTCTGAAGACCCTTTAGAAAAGTACCATATTATAGTTGTCTTATTAGATTGTATTTATTTCAAATATGATTCGTCTATTCAATATTACATGTGTACAATATTACATAGCGACCTAATAGGTCAGCGTTCAGGAACCAAAACAGGGCGTTAGGTCGCAATAAATTGAAGAGAGCTGCATTTTTGATATATTGCAAGGGCATGTCTGACTAGTGGAAATTTAAGTTTTCTACCAAAAAACGGATGGGAAAACCTTTGGTGGCCGAACAACCTCCATATTTTCAGAGTTATTTCAATTTTGGCCTATATCTCCTAATTGGTGAGTTTTTGATAGCACAAAAAAGTAAGAAAATTATTATTACCTAAATTGTTCAGTAATTCCAATTAATCAGGACGATTGTACTTTTTTAATAATCGTTTTTCAAAAATGGTTTACTCAGTGAATGAAGAGAATAGTCTGTAATTGAAATTGCATAGAGAATTAGAGAATCAGTTACAAACGTAAAGAATATAGAAAGATAAATTACTTTTATTGCATATTTGCTTTCCTCGTACTTCCCTTTACTGCTCCCCAGTGGATGGCTAATCCCTTTAAAGAAACAATCCTCTTGAGGGAATCGCCCACAAAATAGCGTTAAATTATTTTCTTACCTTATTGACTGGCCTCGGACAAGAACCTAGTTAACACATACAACTTAACGCTCAAAAGGAAGGGTAGATACTTAAATCAATTTGGACAGCTACTGGAGTATTTCTAATATTGCTTGTGTTTGTGGGTAAAACATTTTTTTTTTTTGTCATACCTCTGAATAATATTTTTATTGAGTTATAATAACTTAAAAAGAAGTAATTAGTATTATTGAGTGCAATGTTAAAAGTACACGACTGTCATATGAAGAGTCGTTGAGGCTTTTTTTGTTTAAATTATTATAACTTGAGTCATACGTATTTTGTATTGACTTGTTCCCTCCAATATACTATTCTTAAAAGTACAGTAAGGTTGAAAAAAAAATAACGTAATAGACAAGAATCTTCATCCAATATAATGTTAGTGATTTTGTGAATATTCAATGAAGATAGTTTCCTTTGAACAGATAAAATTAAAAAAGTTTTACAAATCTAAGAATTGCCTACAAAGAGTTCGGAATAGTCATAAAGAGGAGGTCGTGAAAAATTTTCCTACAATTTGCAGATACCTGTCATCAGGACTTCGCCATTCCAAATTTTAGAAATTACGGTGTCAGTCCAAAATCCTTATTATCTTTAACATTAGTGTGACAAGTCACTACTACGGCCACAATTTATAGGCTAGCGCCAGGTGTCTGATGGTCGCAATAAATTGAAGAGAGCCGCATTTTTGATATGTTGTAATGGCACGTGGTGAGTTTTGATAAAAACTATTGGTAACCATTTTTAATGTAAGTTCTACTCCAGGTCTGTATCTTTAACAGATTCTGAGTTACGTCTCTTTAAAAATTGGTTATTTTCCCCAAAAATCCCAATTTTAATTTTTGGCCGAATTTCGTGAGGAACACCGGCCAAAGGAGTGATCCTACAATGAAAGTCAAGACTTTTATTTAATTCCCCCAAGAGATCGAGCTGTAGTAAATTTAATTAGCTTTCATTTAAACACACACTGAGGCATGTAGCTCTAAAAGATTCCGAGTTACGTCTCTTTGAAAATAGCTTCTTTTTTTTTCCAAAAAAATCCATATTTTAAGATTTGGCCGACTTTCGTGAGGACCACTGGCCGAAGGAGTGATTCCACGATGAAAGTCAAGGTAGTAAACTTAATTAGCTTTAATTTAAGCACAGACCAAGGCCTTTAGGTGTAACAGATTCTGAGTTTTCAAAATCAAAAGTATTCCCATCCTTTTTTTCGGTTGCAAACTTGGATGTCCACTAGTCAGACTAAAGGCATGTCTTAGTAGTAGTACTGGCCGTAGTAGTGACTTTTCACTGTAATGTTAAAGATAATAAGGATTTTGGACTGACCACGTAATTTATAAAATTTGGATTGGCGAAGTCCCGATGATCCAGTAGCTGTCCATATTGATTTAAGTATCTACCCTCCCTTTTGAGCGTTAAGTTGTAAATGTTAACTAGAATCTTGTCCGAGGCTAGTCAATAAGGTAAGGAAATAATTTAACGCTATTTTGTGAGCGACTCGCTCAAGAGGATTGTGTCTTTAAAGGGATTGGCCATCCACTGGGGAGCAGGAAAGTTAAGTACGAGGAAAACAAATATACAATAAAAGTAATTTATTTCTATATTCTTTCTATATTCTTTACGTTTGTAACTGATTCTCTAATTCTCTATGCAATTTCAATTACAGGCTATGCCCTTCATTTACTGAGTAAAGCATTTTAAGAAAAACGATTATTAAAAAAGTAAAATCATCCTGATTAATTGGAATTACTTAACAATTTAGGTAATAATAATTGTCTTACTTATCAAACATTAAATTAAGTACTCAAGTATTTGGAACTACGCCAGTGCTTAGACTTTAATACGATACTTTTATCCGTTGGGAGCAGGGTATTTTAGTGGCTAGAGTGTTGAGTTGCTACACTGAAGGTTTTGGGTCAAACCCGGCTGTGACTGATAAACTATTTAATCTGCCAACAGCCACGGATGGATTCTGCCTGATCTAGACTCTCCTTGGACTCACGCAGCTTGTACAAAGTAGGTAGCCGTAAATTTGAGGGCTTACTGGAAAGTGATCTCGGTTGAGTGTGAACAAAGTTGAGAGTGATCTCGGTCTTACCAAAGAAAGTAGAAAGAGTTCAGTCTCTCCGATGTGCTGAACCTGAGCTGTCCTGAAGATCCTTAATGGGTTGTAGTGGTACAAGAAAAACAAATAAAAAGTTGGTATCGTTATTCGAAATCTATTTTTGTATTGAAACACACTTTTATTCTTTACGTGGACCTCACATTTATATATTTTTTCTTTGCACGTCTTTCCAGAATGTGCACTCATATGTTTGTTTTATCCCGACGGTTTTTATCTAAAGGGCAGACTTGACCCTTAGAAGGGCGAGAAGATGATGAGGGCAGTAAAAGAGAAGCGAGGCTTTGTCCCAGCTAACCCTATTGGCTCACCATATTGTCTCCTCCCTTTCCCTTTGTCATCCGACTCCTTCTTCAACTGGACTGTCTTTCTTTTCACACCCTTTATTCATTGGATATTTCCATTATCTCAGACTTTATTATATATTTGGAGGTAAAATGTTTTTATTTAGTATAAATTAAACTATAAAGGAACACAAAAAAAGATAACTTTTAAAATTATTTTTCCTGTTTTTTGATCTAACTTCAATTCTAAATTTGCGTTTTGATATAACGTAATGTGGAGTAACAACCTATCATTAGAAATGTATGAGTCGCATTGTTCGAAACTGTCATTTCTCCGTTAATGACGTTTCAAACATTACCCTTAGTATTGAGTTAAATGAAATATCTTAAAAATAATAATTTATTAATTATAAGTTAATTTATTCCTCAAATGTAAAAAAAAATTACTATACTAAATTCGTTTATTTTACTACCAAATATTATACTTATTTTAATTTATTTATTTTATTTCATTTTTTCTTTCTTGTGTAGGTTTTTGTTTTCCTTTTTCCTACTGTTATAATGTTTCTTAGGGACGACAGGAATCAATTGAAACAAGGTTGTGTTGCTCTGTAAAACAAAGAAACGACAATCAATGTTTATTCTCCTGTCGATTCTGTTTCTTTTATAATAACAAATAATTAAAAAAAAAACACTTCCAGCTTTTCACTGCTTGGGTAACACACTCGTAACCTCCCTGCTGATAACGCCAGTATCATTCTCTTCAACATCTGCATTATCTACGTTGGCGCGGCGCGCTAATTCAAATTAAAGAAATACATTTTCTTTACATCTCCCCCCCAGAAGCGAAAATATTCACAAAGGAATATAACTTATTTGGTTATAAGACATCCTTTACTCGGGATTGTCTTTAGAAACAGGGATAAGTTTTGAAACGTGGAATAGATTTGAATCGGTTTTTCTATGTCCTGTGTTGATCCTGTAAACCGAGTTTGATATTTTCTCTATTATTTTATATGGTCCAATTCTGAGTTCGTCTAGTTTCTTCCTGTTTAATTTGTTTCCATTCTCTATGTATACCATATCGTTTTCATTAAACTCGTGATCCTTTCGGTGCTTGTCGAATAGTTGTTTGTTGTATTTGTGTGATTTTATTGTATTGTGAAGCGCTTTTTCTTTATCCTTAATCCAATCTCTGTTTGTTATGTCTCGTTTCAATTCATTTGGAACGATTTTAAAGTCTGTACCATCAAGCAAGTAGCGGGGGGTGAAACCGGTAACGGAATGTTCTGTGTTGTTGTATTTATCTATGCACACTCGAGCTATTGTTGTCCATGCCGTTTTTTGTGTTCGTTCGTTTAATTTACATCTTATTTTGTTCACGATGGTTTGGTTAAGGCGTTCATTTAGACCATTCGAAAATGGTGAGTTTACTGCTGTGAAAATTATAGGAATTTTTTGGCTTTTTAAAAAATTTTTAAATTCTTTGGAGTTTATACCTGGATATTGGTCACTAAGGATTGTACCGATTTCACTTGTTTCTATCACTTCATTTACTACTTTTATAAAGTCCGTTGCATTTTGTGTTTTTGAAGTATGTATGAAAGCATACCTTGTGTAGTGGTCGACCAACAGATGTAAGTATTTTTTCGTCGATCTTGAGCCACCAAAACCTCCTATCGTATCTATCGACATTATTTCGAAGGGCTTTGTTGCTGGACCTAAGTGGGACATGAGGCCGAATTTTGTTGTTCCTCTAGATTTGTTTTTAATACATACCTCACAATTGCTGCAGATATTTTTGATATTTTTTGTTAGGTTTTTTGCTGTATACCATGGGCCTATTTTCATTTGCATTTGTTTTATGCCAATGTGACACATATCTTTATGTACATTATGTATGAATTTTATACTAAATTCCTCAGATAGTAAAATTTTTTCTTTATTTTTTATTTTTTGTAGTAGACGTTGTTTTTTTTTGTTAAACCTGTTTTATTTTGTAGTTCTTGATTTTCTGACTGGTCTTGAATGATATCTGATAATTTTATTAGATTAACAATTTTTAATTGCTCTTTTTTGTTATCTTCTGATGCCAGTACTGGGTTCCTGCTCAAACAGTCTGCCTCTAGATTGTATTTACCTGGAGCATATTTTATATTAAAATCATATTGCGACAAATAATAAGTTAGGTCTCCTAGCTCTTCGTCTGGTCTGGCTTTTATATTCATGTTTTCCAATGGTTTATGGTCTGAGTATACCGTGAATGACTTCCCAATCAACCAATATTGCCAGTATCTTATGGCTTCTTTAATAGCCAGACATTCCAGATATATCGCTTTTTTTTTCTTTTGTGCTTCGTTTAGTTTTTTTGAGAAGTATGCTACTGGTTTTTGTTTTCCATTTTCTTGTATTTGTTTTAATACTGCACCTAATCCTTCTATTGATGCATCGGTGTATATTACTATTGGTAGATTTTTGTCGTAGATTTCTAGTATAGGTTGTGAGCATAGTAGTTGTTTGATTTTTTCGAACGATTCTTGACATTTTGTTGACCGTGAAAATTTTACATTTTTCCTGAGTAAATTGTGTAAAGGATCTAAAATTATTACACAGTTTGGAATATATTCGTGATAGAAATTTATCTTCCCGAGGAATTGTCGTACGTTTTTTTGAGTCTTAGGTATTGGAAAATTTTTTACTGATATTAAATTATCTTTTATTGGTCTGATCGTATTATTTTCTATTATATGGCCCAGGTACTGTGCAGACTCTGCTGCAAATTTGCATTTTGTAAATTTTAGCCTAAATCCTTCTTTTTTTATTGCGTCTAATAGTAATTCTATATGTTTCACATGTTCCTCAAATGATTTCGAAAATATTAGTAAATCATCTATAAAATTTACTACAAATTGAGTTAATTTATTTTTTCTTAATATATTGCTCAAGATTCTTTGAAAGATTGCTGGAGCTGTTTTCAGCCCAAAAGGTAAGCATGTCCATTGATAATGACCTTCTTGTGTAACAAAACTTGTTTTGTGTCTGTCTTCAATACGCAAAGGGATAGACCAGAATGCAGAGTTTATGTCTAATGTAGTAAAAAATTTACAGTTTCTTGTTTTTATCATTAAGTCCTCTATTAATGGAAATGGTTGTGCTTGAGGTATTACTATTTTATTTATGTCCCTGAAGTCTATGCATAATCTGCTTCTTTTATTTTCACCTTTTTTAAACGCTAGTGTTACAGGTGCTGCGAAAGGGCTGTATGATTCTTCAATGAGTTTTTTATCTAATAATTTTGTTACTTGTTCCTCTATTTCTTTTCTGTCTTCTAGGCTGCATTTGTAAGGCCTCTTGCTACAATATTTATCTACCAATAAATCTATACGTGCTTCATATTTTTTTACTGTACCTACGTCATACTTATCTTTTGCAAACACTGATTTGTAAGTATCTATTGTTTTGTTTATTTCATATTTTTGATTATCTGATAAGTGATCCATATTTGCTATAAAATTCTCTTCTTTTATGTGCTCGTTAAAATTTACTAAATTTTTTTTTTCATTGGCATTTTCCTCGTTTTGTTGAAAAATCTTGAGGTTTTCATCCTGGATTAATTTAAATTCTTTTATTGTGTCTAATCCAATTAGGAAATCGTATTTAAAATATTCGTTATCTATTATGTGGGCATCCATATTTTTTTCTATGTTGAATATTTTTAATTTTAGAGTCGTCAAACTGTTTGTTTTTTGGACACCATTAATTGTTATTAAGCTTGCATTATTACCTTTACTATTATTTTCTTTTTTCTTTTTTATGTTTAGGAATTTCGAGTTTATTAAAGATACATTTGATCCTGAATCGTAAATTCCCCAAAGATCTATTTTGTTTTCTATAGTTAGTTTGACTTTTATTAATGGTGTCATTACTCGTTTTTTTGGTCTGACTCGTTCAATTCGGATTCTATTACTGAATTGTTTACGTGCCTAATATTTTTTGTACCTTTATCATTTTTTTTATTGAACCAGCAAGCGGTTTCTGCGTGGAATCGTCTCCCCTTATTTAATTTTTCGCAGGTTGTGCATGGTATTTTATTTTTATCTTCCGCGTTTGTACTGTTTTTTTTATTAAAAGAATTTTTACTCACCATATGTTCATATTTGTTCAACTCGTTGAATAAATCTGAAGTTTCTCTTATCATTTCTCTATCAATTCTGTTTAAAATGAATTCCGGAAGTCCTGCTGCAATGAGATCGATGAGAGTTCCCTTATCTATTGTTTGTCGCATATCTAGTAAAAGTTTTTCTTTCCTTATTGCATAACCTATTAAAAGTCCTTCTTTGTATTTGAAATGTAGTGCATAGGTAACTGGGTTCCAGCCTTTTGTAGCGAATGTTTCAGAGAAGTTCTTTTTCCATTCATCCCATGTCCCATGGACTGTTACTTTTGTAAACATTGAGCTGAACCAATCTTTGCAGGAGCCTTCCATGAAAAATCGGAGTACTTCAATTTTTTGTGAGTCTTCATTTATATCAAATCGATTGCATTCTTGTTCAAAAATTTCCATCCATCGGCTTGGGTTTGGATTTTTACTTGTGAATCTGTCGATAACACAGGCCAACGATGAAAAAACTTTTTTAATGAAAATACCTTATTCTTATGTTGTTTAGGTTGCTGAATCCAAATATGATGCTTAAAAAGTTGTATCACCCACCATTTATTCACATTTTATAGTTAAATTCATGAAATAAAGAAATATTTTTAGAATTTAACAGCTTTTTCATAGTTGAACAAAGATGATGTTGGCAGCACTGCTGAAACACATGCTAAACAGCTGATGTTTTGTTTATTTTCAACATAACCTCACTTTTACGTTTCCTGTACATGTGCTCAGTGCAATGTCTCATCGCGGCTGTAAAAACTCTGCTGACAGTTTTTGTTATATTTGTGGTGAGTTTGTTATTAAAAAGCACCAAAGAAACATTACAGACTTTGTGAAAAAGGTTTATCTAGCATACTTTGGAACCAAACTTGGAGACCAGGATAAACCTTGGGCACCGCATAAGGTATGTTATGTATGTGTTGAAGACCTCAGGAAATGGTCAAAAAAAGAGAAAAAACACTTTAAATTTGCTGTTCCCATGATATGGAGGGAACCAAAAAATCATTCCGATGACTGTTACTTTTGCAGTGTAGATATTACTGGTCATAACTCTAAGAACAAGAAGGTAATAAGCTACCCTAACCTTCCGTCCGCCATCCGACCAGTAGGGCACGGTGTAGATTTGCCAATCCCGGAACCACCAGAGGACTTAAATTCTATTGAAACAGAAGTATTTTCTGATGTACAGTCGGAGTTAGATGAACACGATGAAGAATTCCAATGTGTTACAGAAAATGTAGAGCCTAAATTGTTCACTCAGGTCGAGCTTAATGACTTAGTTAGGGATCTGGGCTTAACAAAAGAAAAAGCTGAACTGCTTGGCTCTAGGCTAAAAGAAAAGAACTTGCTGGCGGCTGGAACCAGCATTCATGTGTATAGGAAGAGAGAACAACAATTTTCGAAGTATTTTGAACAAGAGGGTGATTTGGTGTACTGCTCAGAGCTACACAAGAAGCTTCAAGGAAAAAAGGGAAAGAAAATATAAACCAATTCCAGTTGACAAGTGAACCTTGTATCATCACATAAAATTACTATTCCAAGTATTTTACTGTAAATACAAACCATTTTTACGATTCTACAGTGTTTCATTGATTTCCCTATATACTGTAAATGGGTATTAGACTATATAATAAAATACATTTTGCTTGGAAACTAAGGGTGATACGTAAAAACTACGAGCAGATTTGGATTCAGCACATACAAATCTATCAAGATCAGCTATTAAAATTAAAAAAGTTTTCAAAAAGGTTTTTTTTGTTGGCCTGTGTAATGAATTTCTCTGTTATGTGTTTTAAATTGTTGGGTCGTGGATTTTCAATTAATGTTTTAAGTAGTCTGTTTAAAGTACTTACGTCTGTATGTTGAGCAGTTATATTTTCTGTTTTGATATTTTCTAGGTATACGTCATGAAATTGTAAATTTTCTTCTTCATCTACATAAGTTTCTTTGATTTTCTTTGTCAATTTTATCCAGATATTACGCTCTTGGTGCCTTTTTTTCAACGAATTTTTTACCTTCTTAAAAGCGTTAGTGGCGATTAATTGTTCATGGAGGTTTGCATTTTGCAATTCTTCTGGAATTTTGAAAATTCTATCATCCTCGGTAGTTATTGAGATTATGCCAATTACATTACTTTTTCCGTCTGTTGTTGGGATTACTTTGAAACAGAATTGTAGCTTTTCCATCTTATAATTTTCTTATAACCCTTGTAATTTAAACGGGATTGTCGTTTTATAATGTTTCTTAGGGACGACAGGAATCAATTGAAACAAGGTTGTGTTGCTCTGTAAAACAAAGAAACGACAATCAATGTTTATTCTCCTGTCGATTCTGTTTCTTTTATAATAACAAATAATTAAAAAAAAAACACTTCCAGCTTTTCACTGCTTGGGTAACACACTCGTAACCTCCCTGCTGATAACGCCAGTATCATTCTCTTCAACATCTGCATTATCTACGTTGGCGCGGCGCGCTAATTCAAATTAAAGAAATACATTTTCTTTACAAATGTATACTGCTTTTTATTTATTATGTTAATTTCAACTTGCAGTGTAAATTGTTTTATCTCAATATGTTTTCAGTAATATGTTACAAAATGAAAATTGTTAAATTCATTGAAATAAAACTCTTAAAAAAAAAAAATCTTACATCAGCCATGAGCCATTCGCTAAGATACACTATAATAGGTTCTAAAGAAATCAATTCCAACTTTTTAATTAAGTGGGTGCTTAAAAATTTTTTTTGCACAGATGAATTCACTAATGAGTTTGCCGGATAAAATGGTTAGTGTAATAATAGAGCAAGGAATTATTGTGAAATTTCGCTTCAAACTTGGAAAAACTGCTACTGAAACTTATAATTTACTGAAAGAAGCGTATGTCAGTGAATTTTTATCGGGGTGTTTTTGAATGATTTAACCGTTTTAAAGATGGCAGAGAAGACGTTGAATTTGATTCAAGTCAAAATTTAAAGAAATGCTGATTGTTTTTTTCGATATTCATGGGATTGTGTACCTTCACTGGGTTCTTGAATGTCAAACTATTAATCAATACTACTACCTCGAGTTACTTGCAAAAACGAATGTTACGTGAAAGAGTAAGGAAAAAAACGACCCGAAATGTGGAAGGACAAATCATGGGTTCTCCACCAAGACAATGCGCCAGCTCATTCCGCGTTATCTGTCGAGAGGCTCCTGTCCCAGTAAAGCATCCCAGTGTTAGAACATCTACCTTATTCACCAGATCTTGAACCATGTGACTTCTATCTGTTCCCTAAGGTAATATCTTCATTAAAAGGGACGAGATGTCCGAGGAAGCTGTAAAAGAGAAAGCGGCACCCGTCCTGCAGGAGCTGTCAGAAGATGACTTCCAGCACTGTTTCCAACAATGGAAAATAGAACGTTGTAGGGATAGAGAAGGGGTGTGTATTGAAGGTGATAGTAAGTAAAATAAAAATAAATTTTATTGCAACGCCAGTCTCGTTAATTAATAGCCACACCTCATATACTGTCTTAATTATACATTGTTTTTTTTTCTAATTATTATTCTAGCAATCCTCTCGAATTCAGTCGGTAGTTAATTAAAAATATTTCATTTTTTTTTCATTTTATAGGCGTTCAGACAAGGGTTGCCTTAACTGGTCAGAGCAGAGTTCCATGTCTCCCGATTCATTCAATCATCCTCTTTGAATCCTCCTGGACTCCTTCCATCCACCTGCTTCTGGGCCGTCCGCGTTGTCTCCTCCCAGGTGGAACCCAATCCAGAACTCGGTTTGGCCAACATCCAAACGCCATTCTCTTCACATGACCGTACCATCTTAGGCGGCGTGAACCGATCCTTTCATTTGTACATATAACTACATCCATCCTCTGTCGAATTTCTTGGTTTCTTACTTTATCCAGGATAGTGACACGGAGTCACCTCCTCAAGAAATCCATCTCAACCACCTGCACCTTTGAGTACAGACGGGGGCTCATAGTCCAGGTTTCCGAGGAATATGCCAGGATGGTTTCCACTATGGTGGTGAAAATATGGCGTTTGTTCCTTTTTGATATTTCTGTATTCCAGAGGACCGGATGCAGCATTCTGATAGCCTTTCGGGCTTGCTCCACCTTTCTATTGACGTCATGCTCGGACGACCTGGCACCATCCATACAAGAACATAGGTACACGAATACATTTACATTTTTACAGTTCTCCCTGTCAACCAGAAGCGGACCAGTGTCAGCATTGCCATATGCTCGGTCTTTTCGAAGTTAATTGTTAAGCCCCCTGTTTCATAGCACATCTTCAGGGCTTACACCATCATTTCAAGATAGACCTTCCACCTCGCAAATACGACTTGTACGGTCGTCAGCGAAGAACAAGGACAGTAGTTGTTCGCCATCAATTAACGGCCCAACATCCCCACACAGCCTCGTGAAGGTATATCTTGAAAAGAGAGGGTGACATGCTACAATCTTGCTTCAATCCGTTAGTTCCATGAAAAGGGTTCGAAAGGTGGTTCCCGCATCTTATCTGGTACGTGTCGTCGCTGTATAGGTGTCTCACAGCCTTTATCAGAGCCCCACTAATGCCTGCTCTTTTCAGTCCCACCCACAACCTTTCTCTAGACAAATTGTCATAGGCTTGTTCCAGGTCTGTTAAGGCCATATGTAATTCCTGCTTCCTTTCGTGAGACTTCTCAATTAGTTGACGAAGAACAAATATGTTGTCCGTACATGACCGTCCCGCTGTAAAACCTGCTTTTTCTTAGGGAGAGAGTAGGCTTCCTCTAAATTTTCCCGGAGCAGCCTACCAATAACTCTGGCAACAGAACTTTGTACGCAGATTCTGCGGTAGTTTCGGCACACTTTCCTCCCTTATTGTATATAGACGATATGTACCCAGCCCTCAGATCATCCGGGAAATCATTTCCCATTGGAACAAGGTTAATCAAATCCGTCAAAAGGGTTATCAGTTTTCTCCTTCCAGCTTTCAGGAGCTCCATAGCAATTCCTCCTTGTCCCGGAGATGTGCCAGACTTCGCTTTTGAAAAGGCCCGTTGTACATCACTCTGCTCCACTTTTACCGGTTCCTCCGCTCCTTCATGTTCGGTGTCATTTTCTTGGGTCGCGAACTGAGGTCTATTCCCACTTAGGAGGGTCTTGTAGAGATTTTCCCATTCCTTTTCCTTAATTGGAGATAGTAAATTTCCCTTTCTCGCAGTTCTCATCTTTTTTAGTACTCCCCAAGACTCCCGGATTCAATTAAATCCTAAAGTACTGTAGATTTGCTGGCAGCATCTCTCTCATGAGTCGTTTTTCGCTTTTGCCACCTGTCCTTTTATCTTCCGGTTCAGTGTTCTATATGCTACCCATTCATCGTTCTTTTCCATTCCTAGTTGGGCTATTTCCTGTGTCCACCAATTTGGCAAACGCCTCTCCTCCTCTTCACCAAGAGCCTCTATAGCTGCCAAATGGACACATTCCTTCAGATGCTCAAGGAAAAGAGGATCTTGGCTCTAAGCATGTAGTGGTCACTGCCATACTCCCATCCCCTATCTTCGACCTTAAATGAGCATCTTTGCCTTGTAATGCAGTAATCTAACATCGAGGATACTCCTAATAATATACTAATATCGCGTATACTCCTAGATTCACAACGCATCTGCCCCAGAGGTTGAGATCCTCTCTCATTAACCTTTCGGACATTTCCTCGATATGTGTGATCCTACTTTTAGCTTTCTATTCACCATCATCGAAACCCCTGCTTTCGCTTAATCCTCCTTTGGCACACCACTCCACAGGTGAACATAATCCTCCATCCACTCCTTTAATGTTAGTCTCAGTAAGCAAAATAACGTCCAGCTCGGAAGCAGAAATCTCTCTTTGTATCTCCTGTTTCTTGTTTGATAGGCTTTGTACATTCCAAGTTCCAAAATGAAGGGTCCATGTCCGTTTCCAAAGTCTTTTTCCGCGTAACCCATCCGAATCCGAGACTCTCTGTTGACTGTTTTTAGCAAATCAGATTTTACATCGTTGAACAGCTAACCCTAACGAAAACTCCCAATCTGGAGGACCAAGGTTTTCTTTCAGAGTTTTCCTTCCCTTAGACAGACTGCCATCACCTGGTTTTCGAGTTCTATTCACCTGGGTTTTTATTCGGAATTGTCCTTCTCCTAGGCAGATTCCCGCACTAGGGGGCAGCGCCTATTAAAACAACTTTTTAAATAATTATAATACGTAATTAGACGAAAGCAATGCAAAAATACCGAAAAATAATTTTGTTCAGCTAGCTCCTAATAATCGAAACAATGTGCGACGTTTCGATTCACAAATATGGACGGGCAAGTCACAAGTTTTATGTAAAAAATTAAATATTTTAATTTAAATATTAAAATCCCAAGTGGTATTCTTGCAGTTTTTCTTCACTGATGTAGTCATCATTATCAGTAGCCAGTCGAAAAAACCGTTTTCCACGCCGTGTCGAGTTCCGTAAAGACAATCCACCTCTTTTTGTTCTGTTCTTTGTGATAATTTGGTTTTAAGTGAATGGGGTATCGGCCCACTCCCCTGAGTGGCCTCCTCTTAGCTTCCCGACAAGCTTCCTCATCCGCGATGGCTACCCAGAGGAGGTGACCCTAGAGTGGGTACCGTTACCACCAGGTAACCAGTAGCTATCTGCGGTACTATGACCGGGGGATGGGGCCGCCACCTCCCTGTGCCAATGTCACAGATATAGTACTACTGAAAACTTTTATTAAAAGTTTTTAAGTGGCTGTGATGTATGTCTGGTTTCATGGTTGAACCTTTCTAGTCTTATCTATATTATTATTAGAGTTTATTGTAAGAATAAATATTGGTAAATGAAAAAAAAAATAGAGGTTATAAAGATGAAAGAAAATTTATCGTTCCTGTATTTTTTTCACATGAATCCTTAATATACTTAAGGCAAATGCTTTTTCGTCATTACTTTCTACGTCCAAAACCTTTTAAGTACTTAGTTTGTTTATATATCCTCATATTTCACAAAAATGTTAGTTTTCCTTTTTTGACCTCCATCAGGATTCCATTTTCTTCTCCAAATTTATGGGATCGAATAATAATTCCTTATCTCTCTATGACAATAAGTTTCATTTATTGAGCCTTGTTTAGCCGTTCAAGTGGAATGTGCTGTCTGTGGTTTTCATTAATTATATTTTTTCTGCTCTGATTACGTTTAAAAAGTAAAATGGTCAAAAAAGGTATTTAGGTAGCTTAAGGCTTACACGAATTAATAAAATAAAATTACTTTACGTTCTTTATTGTAAAGAACAGCCAATGGTTGTCATTATTGAGATTACTCTGAATGATAGGTAGCTTGTTGGTAATAATAATAAGCTTTATTTTTTTTTTTTTCCTCTTTCTTCTATGTACAATTTTTACATGGTTTTTATATTTACAAGGTTTTTAAAAAGAAAAAAAGGCCCTTCTTTGGGCGTAAGCCTCTCCCAATTTACCCCAGCTACGTCTGTTCCAAGCAGAACGGTGCCATAATACTCCTATGAACTTTTGTATGTCGTCCCGCCATCTCGTAGCTGGTCTCCCTCTTCTCCTAGTGCGGTGCATTGGATACCAATCCGTTGTTGCCTTAGCCCAATGTGTTGATGCCATTCTTGCAATGTGTCCAGCCCACTGCCATTAAAGATCAGATACTGTCTTGAGAATATCGCGCGTACCAGTCAGCTTCCGTAGTTCTGTCTTCTTTATTTTCTCCCTTCTACTTTTCCTTAACATACTTCGCTTCATTGCACGCTGAGTGATTGCTAGGGATTTAGATATATCATTATTTAGGCTCCAAGTTTGGCACCCATAAGTTAAAGAGAGAATGATGCAAGCATCAAAAACTTTTCTCTTGTGATGTATGGCCATGTTGCTTTTAAAAATATTTTTGTGTTACCAAAATTTGGACCATCCTATTTTAATCCTTTTATTCACCTCTTTCTTGGATTTATCTGCAAATGATATGAGTTGCCCTAAATAGATTGTTTCTTTAACCCATTGGAGTTTGCAGGTACCGAGAAATATTTCTTCTTCTTCGGCATTTGTCATCAAGACTGATTTGTTAAAATTTATCTCCAGCCCAGCCTCATTTCCTACTATGACCAGCTCTTCTAGCTTTTTCTTCAGTTCAGATGGAGAGTGTGAAATGAGAAGTACATCATCAGCGAATCTCAGATTTGACAGTTTGTTACCATTAATGTCTATCCCGAAATTGTCCCAGTGAAGGTTTCTGAAAACATCTTCCAAGACCGCGTTAAATAGATCAGGTGATAAAGGATCGCCCTGACGAATCCCTCTTTCGATTGGAAAATCCTCTCCATTTAAGTCCAGAACTACCCTCGCTTAGCTGTTGGTATACCAACATTGAAGAATACCCAAAATCTGTTTATTAATGCCTTGGCGTTTTAGACTGTTGATAAGAAATGAGTGCTTTACTGTATCAAATGCTTTACTGAAGTCAATAAATGCAAAATATATTGAGATTTGGTATTCATTCGATTTCTCAATGATTTGGTTGACAGCATGGAGATTATCTATTGTAGAAAAGCCCTTTCGAAAGCCAGCTTGTTCCATTGGTTGGTTCTCGTCGAAGAATCTTTTTTAAGCGGGTTTTGAGAGCTTTTGAGAAAATCTTGGCGAAGATAGGGATCAGACTAATGGGACGGTAATTATCTAATTTTGATGGGCTACCTTTCTTAAAAATCAAAACAATGTCTGATTTTAACCACTGGTCGGGTATTCCCCTAGTTTTCATAATTACATTGAACAGTTTGGTTAATATAGGAGCAATTAGTTCTTAAGCTGTGATAATTGATTCTGCAGTTATGATATCGCGCCCAGGCATTTTGTCTCTTTTGAGCTCCTTTATTATTTTTGCTATTTCCTTCTCCAGAAAATCTTCAAACACCTCTTATTATCTTTATTTCCGCTGGTTGGTCTAAATTTGTTTGAATACTGTTTATAGAATTTTGTAGCAGTATGGATTATTGCAGTTCTACTAGTTTGAATTTCTCCTTTTTCGTTATTAAGTTTTAAAAGCCAGTTTTTTCCGGGAGTTATCAACTTCCTACCTTTTTTAAGGGATGTATTTTTTTGAATCAAGTTTTCGACAATGGCCTGGTTATGTCTTTCGAGGTCAGAACGAAGTTTATATTTCACAAAAATAAGATTGTATTCTATTTTTTCTTCTTTTGACTTATTTCTTTTCTGTTTGAGACTTTCTCGTTCATTGATTAATGTCAGGGTTTCTTCGGGAGGTTTAAAGCCAACGTTGGTTTTTGTCGTTTTAGAATTTAGTGCTGCAATTTCAATTTCCTTTTCGAGGTTACTGTAAGCTGTCTGAATGTTTTCAGAAAAATTTAGTTCTTCGGAAGTTAATAATTTTGATAGTTCTGCAATTAATACTTCTTCGGTAACATTCCTCGGTATTTCGCTCGTTTTTTTCTTGGCGAAGGGACGCCTAGGTAGATAAATAGTGGCTTTTAGGATTCTGTGATCAGACTGGAATGAAAATCGATAGGATGCTTCGATGTTTTTAAAAATAGTATGGTTCGGAGATAGGAAGTAGTCTATTTCATTACGATACAATCCATTTGGAGACAACCAGGTCCATTCCTTTCCCTTTAGCTTATTAAAAAAGGTATTAACGATTTTTAATTGTTTTTCTATACTGAAATTTACCAGTCTTTCTCCTCGTTTATTCCTCGATTTCGGGTACCCATATGGACCAACGCAGTTCTCTTCTGGACAGGTCTTTCTTCCTACTTGACTGTTGAAATCCCCCGTGATTAATCAAATAATTCTGGTGATTGGATTTTATAGTTGAGGTTGTTTCATGCAGGAGTTGATAGAAATCTTCCACTTCTTCTTCCGAAGATGCACTCGTTTGCGCATATACTTGTATTAACTAGTTTCTTATCGTCCATCTTCATTTTTAATACAGCAATTCTATCGGAGACGCCTTTTATTTCCGTGATATTATCTTTAACATCTTTTCGAATCATGAATCCCACACCTCGATGTCCACTGACCTGACCATATTGAAAAAATAAATTACCACTTTTCCTTAGTTGTATATTTTCTGTTTGTTGGCTTGTTGGTATGTGTTTTGTAAATTTCAAACATTATTTAACGTACATGAAATGGAGGGACAAGCCATTTCTTTTTGGCAGGATTGGTCCAAGGTATATTTTAAGAAAGTTTTCTATAGAAAGTGACAGGATAATTATTAGGTCGGCATTCGACCCGAATAGCTAAGTGAAACAGCCCGGAAGGGAAAAGAATCAGAAAGGCCTTAGGAAGGACAGAATGTATAAATGGAGGGAGTGAGATGAATGAGCCCTGGGGACGAACAGCTAATGGGCCATTATGTAGCGGGCAAAGAATTGATGCTGGTATTAGCGCAATAAGCTTTCACAAAACGAGTAATTACTTAATGAGTCGAGAATTGATAATGGTTTTTAAAAGCTCTATTAATCGTTCGAAGGATGAAAGAAAAAAAAAGAAAGCCTTGATATCCATGTTCCAAACCTTACATACCTTTGAACATCTTAGATACATACATTTTTATCATTCAGTAAAATAACACACACATATGTATATATTACTACATTATAAACTTATAAATATATAAATAATTTAAAGATGAATGTGAAAAACTAAATGTATTTACTACATTGATGTGGAAATGGATGCCTGGACATATGTTTTGAAATAAATTGAAAAATGAAAGGGGAATGCAGCAAATAAATTTTACACATAATAATTTTTTTTTATTTAAACACTTTATTGGAATATTACAATCTTTCAATAAAAAAATAATAGTAATAAAATAGAAAAATAAAATAATAATAAATAATTATAATAAAAAGTATACATGCTGGTAATAAAAACAAAATAAATCTTACTAATATTATAAATGTGAAAGTTTGTCTCTCTTTCACGCAAAAACTACTGAACGGATTTGGATGAATCTTTACAGTAATATAGGTTATACATCAGAATATTACATAGGCTATAGCAAGCGCGGATTTATGGAGGGCACGGGGGCACGTGCCCCCTCCCCCCCGACAGTTTTATAGGTACCGTGGAGAATCCATTATAGTACATAATTAAATGCAATTCACATGATCATAATTGTTAAAATAACAGAAATAACATGAGTGAAACTATTTGTTTTAATATCCTACTAATCTTAGTAATATTATAAATTGGACTGTTTGTAGGTTTGTTTCTCTTCCACGCAAAAACTACTGGACGGATTTGGATGAAACTTTACAGTAATTATACATCAGAATAACACATTGGCTACAGCAATGTCGGATTTAGGAGGGGCATGTGGGCACGTACCCTTCCAGACAGTTTTTTAGGTACTTTGAAGAATCCATTATAGTACATAATTAAAGTCAAATCAGGGACTTAGCATGTTGAAATTTGCAGATTTCTTTATTTAAGAAATAAATTTAGATAATTCCATCCCCAAGGGTTTCCCCTTAATATAATAAAGGTTCAAAGATTGTATGGAATCCGTCAGGTTTGAAGTTAGACATCTGAAATTTTGGTTGTACGAGTAACTTATAGTTAAAAAAAAAAATTATTTATTTAAAATGATCGTCCTGAAACTTTATGTGGTAGACCAAATTCCAAGCGAGCGAAGCCGCTGGCAAAAGCTAGTACTAAATAAAAATAAAATAATTTCTCACATTCATACCATAGTTACAATATTTATAATTTGCCTGGGGTTCCCGAACTAAGCTTCTTCCCCAGGAATGGGGGCAAAGCAAGAGTCCGAAGGCCCCTGCGCCCTTTAAAACCGCGTCACTGACTTAAGCGCCAATGGAAGCTGGTTAAGGGCGCATCACACACACACACAGGTCGTACATGGCAAGTGCCAATAATTCCAAATAACATTATTGCAACAGGTCTCGGACCATTGGCGTTTTAGACGGCGGGGTGGGTCATATGAATGAGTGGATCTGGGTAGTGACTGAGCCAGGCGATTGGGATGACAGACAAAATGTTGATTAAGTTTTGAAAATTTAGTTGGGATGTTGATTTGAAAGGACGAAAGGAATGTTGAGATCATTATGGAGGGTTTTATTGGAGATGATCCTTGGAGCGTTGACTGAATCGTCTTTTAAGTTCTTGTCTTTTGAGTCTGTTATGAGGGTTCCATGTAAGTCTTTTTTCTAGGAGGAAGCCAAGGTAACGCACTGTGTCGGAAATAGGTAGAACGGTATCACACAAAATAATTATGATTCATTTTATTTTGCCTACATTTCGGCCTTCAGCAGGGCTGATAATAAACAAGATAAGCAGTTTAGTGCCAAAGATAATACATAACTGGTAATTATAAATAATTAGAAAATTTTAGTCCATTCATGAAGGGGTTCTTCTGGTTTCGGTCGTATAGTAAAATTCTTTATTGGATATACTGCAAGCTTCCTCAGGGCTTAATCTGAGACTGAAAAGTTCTTCTCTACTTCGGTATTTATAGCTTATGGGTCGCTGGGTGGAGCATATTTCTCCAATCATCTGATTGGCTGTGTACCGACTGTGTGGTCACTGACTTGGGTGACACTCGATTGGGTAACTTCTGATTGGGTTGCTGTTTAATTCCGGTTTTTGGTTTCTTTTTGGCTACTGACATATTTGGAGCCACAATTCACCATCTTCTCTGTTGAAATTTCCCAGGAGCTTTACTATTTCCATTATATCTTTCTGTCGTGTTATTACACTTTTGACCACACTAATTTTGTCAAAATCGATAGCATAGTTGGTATTCCCAATGTGTTCTGCCAATGCTGATGGCTTGCTATCCATCTTTTTTGCGCTTCTAATATGTTCTGCGTATCTTGTACATATTAGTCTTCCTGTTAGTTCACTCCTTTCCAGAGAAACATGGAATGCTGTATATTCCTGGTATTATTAGGCCTAAGTCATCATTTGCTCTCCGTAGAACTTGACTTATTTGTCTGTCAGTGGTATAACTTGTTCTTATTTTCTGATTCTTTAAGATTTTCGCTATTTTCTCAGTTGTGCCCTTAACATATGGAGTCACCGCTCTCTTTATTTCTTCACTGTCTTTTTCTTTTTAGAGTATAATAAAACGAATAATAACAACAATTATTTAATAAACAGTTACAAGCAACAAGTTCTTGTTATAAACCGAGAAAGAAAGCTAGCCACAATTCGAAAGGCATAAAGGGAAAGTGCATCTGTACCCATAATTCATTGGATTAGGTTCCAAAAAAAAATTAAAAGTGAATATAAAAGATTTGATTAGTAAGACTAGGATATGAACAGGCAGTTATGTAGGACGTTGATTGCCAGGGAAGGCTTTGATGGCAGGCTCCCGGGGGTCATCGATATTTGGCTTTTGACCCGTCACCCTCTTTTTGGGACAGTGGTTTTCAAGAGATAGCGGGAGCTGGGCAGTGCGGCACTTAGGAACAAGATAGGGCACATAATATCTAGAGCCGTCCTCTAGCTTAGGCAATTATCAAAATTAGAAGCAATGGGCGCTTAACTAGGTTACGTTTTTCTAAAAATATAGACAATCCATTTACATGTCGAAAGAAGAGGGAATCAATTAAAACAGATATTTTGACGAATCTAAATAATGGAGGAAGCAAAAGTATGAATATTTATTTCGCGAACTGAGCAAAACCAAAGCCAAAATTCTTTTTCATATCTTTAAATTTTAATATCTTATGTATAATTTGGAGGAGGCCGTACAATTACAAATAATTTGGAGGGTTAAATGTATTAAATCTCCATACCCTCGTGTATCTTACTATCTAATGGAGGTAACTCACAAAAAACCTACATAGGATTGATGCTTCTACACCATGTAATTATACAGGAAATCGCGTTGTGTTATAAGCTGACCAGAGGTTGGCTCGAAGCTTGTGTTCTTCGGAAAAGGGTATATAGGTATCGTACGCCTGCAGACACCGAACTACCACAATCTTTGGATCTATACTGATTATTCTCAGTATAATCAAACCATGATTATTTGTGAGGTGAGGGAAGGGAAGGGGGGGAAGGCCTCAAAGAGACCTTCATGTTTATGCAGCTATTAAGAGCCTAAAATATTCCATAAAAAGCATGGCTCACAGCAACGTGAGGTTCAGTGACTAACTTCAGGAAGTGCCCCTACACGCACACTATCCTAAAATTTAATTCTTCATTAAATACATTACAAATCACAATATGTCGTATAAGCTCTTCTTGTTCGTCATACTCTTAAATCCATCTAAGCCCACTCTCTTGCAAGTATCTGCATCTCCGGGATGGGACGAACTCTTGCTGCTCCCAGTCTTCAAATGAAGTCAGAATTCACACTCCTTGGTCTGCCACGAGGACGTCTACATACATACATAGATGGCTCTACATCCCACGTGGGGGATGGCTCTACAAGCAACATCAATCGCCAGTCATCTCTGTTCATAGCTGCTGCTCTCCAGTAATGGGTGGTCAGAGCGTCCGCAGTCACACCATCCGCCAATCAGATCCCCGGTCTTCCTACCCTTCTTGCTCCATGCACTTTTTCTTGAAGTAATTTTTTGGGGACTTCATCTGTTCCCATACGTGCGATATGTCTTGCCCATCTTAACCTGTTCACCTTTATAATCCTGATAATGTCGGCATCTTTGTATAGTCCAGCTATTTCTAAGTTTGACCGTTGCCTCCATGTGTTATTATGAAATACTGCTCCATAAATTCTCTGTAATATTTTTCGCTCAAACCTCATGACAGCGAGCTCTTGTGCCTTTGTGAGGGTCCAAAACTCCGAAGCATATGCCAGGACAGGCCTTATCAGGACGAGGACGAGGACGTCTGCTTTCCGGGTTTTTTTCCACAATCACCTAACCTTTCCTGTAACATCCATTCTGCAGACGTCCTTCTTTTACATTTTTTTTAGTAGCATGGTCTAGGCATTTAAAGGTTAATTATTAAGTAATATAAATTATTAATGATAGAAAACAAGAGATGAAACTCCTTATCTTTATATCCCTTTTCAGATAAGGTTACTTTATCGAACTTTCTGTTATGGAAAACTTCATAGGGCCCCTAGTTGAGGATGAAGAAACCAAACATAAAGACCTAAGGCACTTCAAAGGAAGCCACACGAGGAAAGTAGCGGGGGGGAGGAGGAGGGGGGAAGAGGAAAAGAAAGACTTCTTCAAAAGACTTTTGTTAAATTCCGGTCCTCCTTAGTTTCTTTACCTCCCTTCTCCACCTCCTCATCATAGACAAAAGAATTCTCGGAGCGGAAAGGACATGACAACTCTAGGAGTAGGAATTGGATGGAATTGGCAATGCTAGGGACCGGGCCAAAGTCAGGGCTTGGTTTGATCGTGTTTATTTAGTTAGCTTGGTTTTTATTACTTTGCATCAACTAACAATTTTTATGTTAACGATTTTCAATCAAGTCTTTTTCCGACGAAGAGAATTTAAATGCAACTATCTTTTGAGAAAAAAATGTTGCATTATCTTATCTTATCTTTAATCTTGAATGCTTTTATTCAATAAAAGGAATAAGAGTACTGTTAAGGCCATCATCATCATTGTCTGCAATGATTCTTGGAATGCCAAATCTCGCAAAAAGAGGCTTGAGCGATGCTATGATGGTAGCACTCGATTTATCTTTTATAGGTTGATTACCTCCACCCATCTAGAATAGTAATCAACAAGGATTTAAAAAAATCTATATCGAATTCAGCTATGTCATGTCCGACCTTATGTAATGGGATATTCAGAATATCATGAGGGAGCAGCTCTTCTTTAATCTTACTCCGCTGAATAGTTTTGCAAACTAACCAGCCTGAGACCAAATTAACAATATCCGACATTATCCCTGGCCAATAAAAAAAATTGTTTACTTTACTCTTTATTTTGTTTAAACCTAAATGGGTCTCATGCAATAAACTCAGGATAGAACGCCTTAGCGAAACTGGAACAATTAACCTATTCTCTAAATACAATAAGCCGTTTTCCTCACAAATGTTATTACGAAGCTCATAAAGATGAACCACTACGGGAGCAGTTGAATTTAGTTTTGATGGTCATCCATTACGATAGAATTCAGTTATCTGTGAAAGAGATGGGTTTTTTTTTGGCTTATACTACAAACTGAGAAAATTTTTCTTCCGTGAAATTGACCACAGCTCCTAAACAGTGCACTCTTTCCAACATAGGTGGGTCATCATCAGGGTGAGATTTGACAAAATTACGGGACAAAAAAATCTGCTATGTACATGAATTTTCCAGGAAGATATTTTAACTCAAATTTATAAGGCAACAGCTTCAACCTCATTATTTTTATTCTATTATTAACTATCTTATTTATATCCTTCGTAAAAATAGATAGAGAGGCGAACGATCAGCAAAAACAGTAACATCTGAATGACCATATACATATATGTGAAACTTTGTGAATGTATATACAACATCAAATATTTCCTTTTCGATCTGTGCATAGTTGCACTCACAATCCGTTAATGACCTACTAGCAAAAAGAATGGGTCTACCCTCCTGAAAAAGAGGACAACCTAGGGCATCCTTACTAGCATCAGCTTGGATTTCCACCCTTTTGGTAGGAACAAATTGCCTCAATAGTGTTGCATTTCCGATTAGCTCCTTCAATTCAAGAAATTTTTCATCATGATATGAAGTCCATAACCATTCTGAGCCTTTTTTTAGTAGAAGTCGGAAAGGGGATAAAACCTGCGATAGGTTAGGTAAGTGACTAAGCAAGTAGTTTACCATTCCTAGCATTTTCTGCAATCCCTTGACGTTGTTTGGTGCTTTTGATTCATTGATAACACGGATAAGATCGGCATCCGGCTTATGCCCATTCTCATTGCACAAAAACTCCAAGAATTTAACCTCTTTAACAAAAACACTGATCTTTTTCAGGATTGAATCTAACATTATTTTTTTGAGCTACACTCACAACATTATTCACTATGCCCTGTAATTCTTCATCTGAGTCCACAGCACACAAAATATCATCAAAATAAACTATCACTCCCTGCAAATGGCCAAAACACTTTTTGGTTAATTTTTGGAACAATTCAGGCAATACGGACAACCCAAATAGGGCTCAAAGATATTTGTAAGTACCAAAAGGTGTACTAAATGAGAACAAATCGCTAGAAGCCTCATCCCAAACCAATTGATGAAAACCTTGTTTTAAATCAAAAAGGCAGAAAACTTTTTTATTTGCAACTTTGACAGCAGTATCCTCCATGGTTGTGATTTCATAATAATCTCTAATAAGATATTTATTTAATTGCTGAGGTTCTATACAAATTCGTAATGATGAATCTTGCTTTTCCACTATAACAATATTGTTGACCCACAAGTTTGTTGGGCTGCCAACCTTTGCAATTACCTTATTATTTACTAAATTGATCAGGATTTGTTATAATCGATCTTTAATTTTAAATGGAACTCTGCGAGCAGGACTTGATTTTGGAATGGCACCCTCTTTTAATTTTAATGAACACAACTCCGGAAAGCAACCTTAACCCTTAAAATTGTCATAATTTTACATTATAAACCTTGATAAGCCTTTCCTAGTTTTAATAGGTTCTACTTTTTTAATTAAATTTAAATCCAAACATGTTTGGAGTCCCAGAATGGGAAAGCCTATATTGTGTTCAATAACCACCAATTCTGCAATATTTACCCTGAGTATGAATCTGTAATTTAACAGCACCAATAGCTCCAAATGCTTCCAACACATTGCTAGTTTTGGAGACATCCGGGTTGTTCATTCCTAATTCGTCTATCAGCAGTTTCAAAGACAAAACATTTGTTTCGGCACCAGTATTCAATTTAAATAAAATTAATTGGCCGTTACTTTCTATATTTTCCAGTCATTGACAATTTGTGTATTTATTTATTTGATTTACTTTGATGGTACCAATACTAAAGTAAAATCAAAATTGCATGACCCATCGTGATCAGAAACACCCATATTTTCAAACTTTTTCAACCTACAGCACACTGTGACCAAGTGACCAAGTTTATTGCACTTAAAGCATTTTTGGCCAAACGCAGGGCAGTGGTTCCTTGAGTGCTTCTGCCCACACCGCATACAGTCAATGAATTTACTTTTATTAACAGATTGATGATTATTATTAGTCCTATTTACAGATTGATTATTATTATTACCTCTCACTAACTTAAAGATTTCCAGCTGACGTTCCTCCTCTTCCATTGTCCTCTGCCATTTCCACAGACATGCAAAACGCTATCGTTTTTTCAATGAAGGATCCTCAAGAAGCAAACGCAGTAATATAATTGTATCTAATATTATTTTTTCGAGCTACACTCTCAACATTATTCACTATGCCCTGTAATTCTACAGGGCAATTCAACATAGTATTGAGTAGATGCAGAACTAATGCCCAAAACTATTTGAGCTTTGAGGAGCTTAGTTTCTTGTTCCCCAAATTCGCATGAAGAGATAAACGATCTAAGTTCAGCATGCGTGTTCAAACGGCTCTTCTGCACCTTGTTTTCGGTTTAAATACTTAAACACCTCCATTGTAATGTTTTTCTTCCGTATACAATAATCTTCAAGGACAGCAAGTATTGATTCAACAGTTTCCTTGTCACTGGGTTTTGTAGTTATTGCTGAATACATTTTTAACGCATCTGATCCCATCACATTTTTGAGTCTGGCAACCTGGACCTCTCTTGATTTGTTGACAATTTCCGTTGCTACCAAATATATATTAATTTCTTCTTTGAATAACTGGAAATTTGCCGAATATGTTCAGCGCACATGGCTTGTTTAACTCCATCCTGAATTCGTATTATTATTATTATGTATAGTAGTCTCGGATATTATGGCCTGGATTAATTTCTCCGATACCAAAGAACACAAGCGATATAGGTATTCGCCTCAAGGTCCCGCCCCTTCCCTTGACCCCCTCCGTCGATCCCTGAGTTGCGGCGAGTGAATGCGTGTCCTGTGCGTGTGACGATCGAAAATTAGCTTATTTGTTTATTACAATATCTTGATAAGTTTCACTCATTCTTGTTCTTTAAGTAATAATTGTTTTCATATGGCTAATGCGCAGTTTCGTAGTTACACTTTCAATGATCAGTGTGGCGATATTTTTAAAGCACATTGTTTACTAGTTTTAAATTAGAATTTTATTAGTCAAAAACGTGTCTACGGCTATTATGGCCTCCTGTGCCATATTGTCCACACCTTACGTAAATTTTTCTACATGTCATCATTTTCTTTTTCAATAGGTGATGGCTCCACGAAAACCAATTTGTCAAGAACAAATTACAACTCCCATTACGTGGTCACCACATCAAGAGACTTTATAACGCCATTTCAATTGTCCCCGATACCAAAATTAGTACCTAAGAAAACTACTAACCGAAGCTGAAAGGCTGCTAAACCGACACTGGTTACTTCATTCCCATACAAAAATGAATACTGTAAAAAAGAAACTAGACCAAATCAAAAAGGGCAAAGGTAAAAAGGCAAACCCAAGATCCAAGCAGGTAGAAATGTCTAGCTCAGAAGATGAAAACGAACATTCGAGCGACGACAGTTCTGACAAAAGTCCAGATATAAGCTATGTTAATGATGCAATGTGTTTGTATTGAGAAGATCTCTATTCTACGAATACCAGAGGTGAAATATGGGTTCAATCCCTATGTTGCGAATTGTAGGCTCATGAAGAATGCTGAGGAGTGGAAACAGACTTTTTTTCTGCAAATTTTGTTCTGCAAAATTATGCAAATATTTGTTATGGAGGGCAATGTGGCTCACTATATTTGTGACCAATATGGCCTTAGGCCATATTACCCTACCACGGTTCAATTTCTAAGATATGTCAAAATTTAATAAACATTTATTTTAATTCTGTTTGATAGTTAATAACCTAAAATTTATAATTGTCGAATACTTTTAAGTTCAGAGGACTGATTTAATCAATAAAAACTGATTGATCTCAGTAAAATTTTATTTTATTTCAAAAAAAGCTTATGGTGTGCCATATTACACGAAGCTACTATACGTTGAAAACTTAAAAATTGAAACTACCGACTGCGCCATGTTTTGTTAGTTAAAAGGAAAGTGCACAACTCACTTCATAACTTTATAATCATGTTTTATTGTCTATAAAAATAACACACACGATGATCAGATAGAATTCAAAATAATAACTATCAAAACATGAGGGAGGTTACAGCAGTGTAGCCACCTTACAACAAAATTATATAATATCCAAACAATTTTTTTTTAATCCTAATATATTTTGTATATGAGCACTACGTTAGTATGTATATTAAAAATGCATGCTTAATATAATGCTTAAACGAATTAACCAAAATGCACAAGATAAAATACCTAAAAATTTGTTATGGGAATAGTTTCTGCCTCTCATTTTTTAAAATAATCCAAACAAATGTATGTATGTAATGTATATACATTGTAAATGTATATGCAAAATATGTTATTGATTTTATAGAAAAAGTTGTATACCCCAATGATGTTACCTTAAATTTATTTAGCGTTTCATCTTAGTTTTAAATAATTATTTTTCTTTAATCCAATTACACTAAAAAACAATAAAAGTCAAATGCTGTCGTATTTTCTAAAATTTTGAACCTAACTTATGATAATAAATATTAATCGTATAGTAAATTAATAGTAACAACTTATTTTGATAGTATAAGGCTTTATTAATTTTTTAACATTCAGATTTCATAAAATTGTTTTACTAAATAACCTATCATTTGAGAACTAACATTTCCTATGAAACGACCCAATTTAAAGTTTGTCATATTCAATCATCGGACTCTCATTGAAAGAAGCGGATTCCTTTTTCTGCCTTTCCCAGCGTTTTAAGCTGAGAAGCTTAGATTAAAAAGTTTTTAATTTTAACTATGAGATGCTTAGGTAAATTAAATTTACTATTTAATTAAGATTAAATATAGAATCTTGGAAATGTGAATTTTATTGAATGAGTCATTTGAATGAAATCGAAAAATAAGTTATAAATGTAAAATATTCCCAAAATAGTTCCATAGATAACAATTTAAAATCCTATGATCTAGCCGTTTGATCTATTAAAAATTTCATGCACTTAGAAATAGCTTTTTACGACATTTAAAAAAAATTGTTAAATATATGAGATATTGTTGGCACGGCTTGATATAGATGAAGGATTCACAGTGTCATGGAATATTCTAAATCTTTTCTTGAGCAGAGGAATTTATTAATGTGACGGACGTGAATTGAGGAAAGATTTTCCCGAGATTTTCCTATCCCTTTTAAGATAGGGATAAAGAAAATATTTTCTTGTTCACTTCAAAAACCAACTGTTTATGATCTATGTGATTCCTATGACATAATACTGAATATTCAGGATAATTAAATTAATTACTGAATTGTAACAACTTGAGTAATGGTGTAGTATAGTAATCATGTAGAGGGGAAGAATATGGTTCGGGTGAAGAAAAGAATTCCATAAATAGAGAAAAACTGTTTTTTAGAAACTGACGTTTCGACCCACATTGCAAATCTTCTTTCGGATACACAATATACAAATACATTAAAATAAAATAGACAAAAATTATTATACATAAAATATAAAATCAGTATCATTACCTAATTTACATACCTCATACGCCATGGTATATACCTCATATGATGTTTCTATGACATAAACGAAAAAGTGAAATTGTATTTATCTTTTATTCGCCCCACTACATATTTCAATTATATATTTATGCATAATAATGGACAAAGAAGGAAATGCCTAATAAGACATGCATTAGAGGGTATTACTGTAAAGAGCTTGTTGCTGAAGTAATGCGTTACATGAAATTCCTTTTAGGTTAGTGAAATTATAACGACCCCCTGTTGATGACCATTAAGTCCTAAATTACAGCGAAGTAGGACCGTATTAAGAGTTGGATCATTTGCATTTGCGACCACGTCATTTAGTACTTTATAGCTCCAGTGTCGCAATAAAAACTACTGTTGACCCCAAATAGTTGACCGAGTTCTTCGTTTAGTTATACAATAACTAAGGTAAATGGGTGATTTAAAATTAATTTAATGAGAAAGACTTATTTGTATGCATTTCCTATTAAATTTAATCTTATTAGTAAACACTCGGTTCATTATAACAATGTAATGGAAATTGTTTGAGAAGGTTTATTTAATTTAAAATGTTATTTAATCTAAGATAGTTCTTTTTTTTCTTTGTATAAATTAGCCTAGGTTAAGTTATGTTGTTCATGTGTCTTGTTTACGGCACGCCGTAAACTGTATCTAGAAGGCGGAGATCAGGAAATTTCTGGTCGAGAAGATGGCACCCCACGTTGAGTCTCTGAGTTGTTCGACCCAAGATATGATGATGAATTGTGAGTAAGCCCAGGGCTACCCAGACCGGAGAATGGAGAGCAGAGAAGAAGGCCGGATAAAGAAGAAAAATATGAACAATACCGACCTTAAATATGTAATGCCATTTTAATTATCATTTTTTTGTTACCATAGTCATAATTACCTCAATAAAAAGAATAATGTTCAATTTCATACAGTCCATTTATCATCAATTGAAAACACAACCAGCTAACAGAATTATTGGTAATATCCCCATCTCAAAGGGATCCCCTAAATTTGAACATTGGTCCTAACGGGCCGGATATTTTCAAATTTTGAACATTGGTCCTAACGGGCCGGATATTTTCAAAATTTTGAACATTGATCTTAGCGAGCCAGATTTTTCTAAACTTTCAAAATGAAATAATTATGCTCATGTGAAGGCTCATTCTATAAGATTGTTAATTAATTCACTCATCCCATCCTATAAACTGTACCTTTTCATTTTTTTTTCTTTTTCTCAACTATTTTCTCGCTCTCACATGTGCTTGAGTCTTATGTATGTTTAATTAACATTTAAAAGTGTTAATTCTCTTGAGAAAAATGATTTAAAATACTGTATCTTTTCATTTTTATTTCTTTTTCTCAACTATTTTCTCGCTCTCACATGTGCTTGAGTTTTATGTATGTTTAATTAACATTTAAAAGTGTTAATTCTCTTGAGAAAATTAGTAAAAATACTGTATCTTTTCATTTTTATTTTTTTCTCTCAACAATTTTCTCACTCTCACATGTGCTTGAGAGTCTTATGTGTGTTCAATTAACATTTAAAAGTGTTGATAGGCTTGAGAGAGATTCTTAGAAATACAGGACCTTAACAATCATACTTCTCATAAATAGTGTTGTGATATTTCTCATGAGTAAGTTTATATTTTTGAATAGGATGGGATGACTGAAATACTCACCTTGTAAGTTCTAAAGATAAGGTAAATGACAACAAGCATAAAGGATAAGGTTGAAAATGTATTCAGGTTTTGTACAATCCAATCTCATATGGACACAATGCACTGGTTTACCTATTGATTTCTAAATTGTTAAGAGTTTGAATGTTTCTAATGAGGATTTAATTCACTTGCAGATACTTATGTTTCATTTAATTCTCTATCTGCATTTAAGTTATCATAATTACAGAATTTAAGAAGTCAATTGTTTAAAATGTGTATTTAATTCACTAGTAGATACTTGTGTTTCATTTAATTCTCTGTCTGCATTGAAGATATCATAGTTACAAAATGTAATAGTTCAATTGTTTTAAGTCCACTGTAAGAATAACTTGTTAAAAAAGATTCATAACGTTGAAGGTATAGTTTAACATGAAGTTTATCTCTAAAAAACTCTTTTAATATGTGATACTAATGATGAATAATATTAATAATGTGTTTCAATAGTAATTGTATTTTACAGGCATGTATACCTTTTAAATTTAAATAAGTTATGTTACTTTAGGTACACTAAGAAATCTCATCACTCTTTAGCATCATATTAGGACACATTTCACAATATTGTAACAAAACATTAACTTCAATCACATCAGTTAGCCTCGCCTTCATTTGGAGTGTAGGTTATGAACAGGTTACCGTTCTCCCCACTCCAGTAGCCAGGTGTTCATGCATCATGGGAATTTTCTTAGAATTGTCACTTAAGCTTTTTTCTGTTTTTGTGTTTCACGCATGGTTTTGAGTGATTTTCTCTTCTTTAATAATGTTTGTTGATGTTTTTTTTTCTACCTTTCCATTTTATGTCTATCTGCATTGTGAGTTAGTTTTATTCTTGGTATATTCGCGTCTTTTATCTTTTTGGTTCTGCCCTTCTTTTCCTGCTTTCCCCTTCGGTCTGGCAGGCTATTTATCTCATTATTATATAATATTTATATATATATATTTATATATACAAAGTTAGAATAATTTTTGCTAATTACCCCTTTGCCTTTTATTGTTATTATTCGCAATGGCTCCAGTTAAAGGATCTCTTGAAGTTTATAACACTCAAAAGGAACGTCTCTTTTCACGGTTACAAATCACTTATGACATGACTAAGAGTTTACCCAATAATCAAGATGTTTTTATGGCTAGAGTGTTAAAACTAGAGGATACGTTCAAAGAGTTCGACCAAGTTATTTTAAAGATATCAGAACTTAATGCAACTGTTCCTACAGAAGAACAAATAAATGTTTCCCAAGTTACGGCTTCATTTGAAGACTTTATTTTGCCATCATAGCAGCTAAAAACCGTCTTATTGGCGTGTCAACTCCTACACCTCTTAAGAAAGATGATTCTAAAATTAATGTAGCTGGTTCTGATGTAGATACAAGATTTAATTTACCACAAATTAATATTCCTGTGTTTAAAGGAGACATAGAACAATTTCCGACTTTCATTTCTTTGTTTAATACCCTAATTCATGAAAGAAAATTGCCGGATATTGTTAAGTTTTCTCACCTTAAGACACTTCTCGAGTCTCCAGCCTCCAATGCTATTAGTTCTATTGAATTTAGAGCGGAAAACTATTTGACCGCTTACGATAAATTAGTGGATAGATTCTCGAACAAAAGGATTGTTGCTGGTCTCTTGTTTAATAAAATCCTTAAATTTCCTCCACTTACCACAGACAGTCTTAATAGTGTCAGAGCTTTTCTAGACACCTTTGATGACAACTTTAAAGCTATGAAGGCGCTTAAAATTCCCGATCTGTCCGACTTTATGATGCTTCATATGGCCTTAAATGTTATTGATAAAAATTCTCAGAGGTTGTTTGAACGACAATATACTGATGATAAAATCCCCACTTTCGAAGAACTGTGTACTTTTATGAAGTCTCAGTGCAGAGTTGCTGAGCTTTGCAAAGATAATACTTCCCGTAATGTTAAGGGACAAATTCGAACCAAAAGTGGTCAGAACTTTTTCTCTGGAATTAATTACAAATCACAGCCTCGGACTAGTCCAAAAAACGAAAAGCCCATGAATATTAAATGCCCAATCTGCTCAGGACCTCACAATATTTTACGTTGCTCTTCATTTTTGACTGCTAACGTTCCAGCTAGATATGAACTCTTGAAAAAATACAGAAGGTGTTTTGCTTGTGCCGGAGCCCATAGACAGGACTCGTGTAAGAGTAAAGGTCGTTGTCAGCATTGTGGTAGCACTAAGCACAACACTCTCATCCATCTAGATAGGAATAATACATCCACGCCTACGGCTAGTACTCCTCCTCCTACAAAGTCACAGGAAGGTTCATCTCAAGATCATTCTGCTGCAGAGTCCTGCACATTGTCCCATTCCTGCGCTACCTCTTCAAATCAGCAAGTTCTTCTCAGCACGGCTCGTGCCAGGATTCTCTCTCGAGATGGCATATGGGTACCTTGCAGGCTCTTGGTGGACAATGGGTCGACTGTCAATTTCATCACGAATTCTCTCGCTCATCGGCTCGGACTACCACGTCGTAGTTCATCAGTTCCTGTCTCTGGAGTCGGTGACACTTCTCTTCCTGTCTCTCTTGCTGAAGTCGATTGTACGATATGTCCCAAGAAGTCCACTTCTGAAGTCTTTAAATTCACGTCTTTAGTTCTACCTAAGATTGTCTCTAAGTGTCCTTCCCTCTCAATCTGCGCAAAGGTAAAAGGAGGACTCTCTAGTATCAGCCTAGCAGATCCTGACTTTGATAAGCCAAGCTCCGTGGATTTACTGATTGGGTCTCAAGTTTATTCAGAAATTCTAAACGATCCTCCGGCATTGATCAAGGGTGAGCCATCCGCTCTTCTCACATCATTGGGCTGGATTCTGTTTGGCAAGGTTCCTACCCAGTCCGCAGTTCAAACTTTGGCAGTCTCCTGTTTGGCGCAACCCACTCTCCAGGATGAGGTTAGAAGATTTTGGGAAAAGGAGGAAGTTACTGCAGTAATTCCTGAAAGTTCCGAAGACCAGTACTGCGAGAATCATTATAAAGAAACAATTCAACGAGATTCTCTTGGTCGTTATGTAGTTTCTCTTCCCTTCAAGAAGACTCAAGGTCTTACGTTGAACTGTACCAGAGATATTGCTTTGCAAAGACTAGATAAACCGGAAGGAAGACTCCGGTGGACTGGTGGATACTCAGCTCGTCAGAGCTAAAAGCAAAGTCGCTCCCCTAAAGGTTCTTAGCATTCCACGCTTAGAGTTAAACGCTGCTCTCTTATTATCTAAGGTTTTGTCTACTCTTCAAGTTTTCTTCCGTCGCATACAGATTCAACAGATATATTGTTTTTCTGATTCTCTCAACGTCCTGTGGTGGCTGCAGACGCCTCCACATCAACTCAAAACATATGTTGCAAATCGAGTAGTCCAAATCCACGAAAATATTGATAACGCACGTTGGCACTATGTATCAACGAAGGAAAATCCCGCGGACTGCGTTAGCAGAGGCCTCACACCCAAGGAAATAATTGACAAGGAGATTTATTGGAAAGGACCTTCCTTCTTGCAGTTGTCTATTGACGAATGGCCTCTCAGAGTTTTAGATCCACCAGCCTCTCTATCTGAAGTTAAATCCCTATCATTTCTCTCAACACCGATGGTTAATGAGACGTGGAAATATTTTGACAAATTCTCCTCTCTTCTCAAACTTCAAAGGGTCATGGCTTATGCTCTACGTTTCATTTTGGTTCTAAAATACAAGATCAAAGGCAGTTCATCATCCAACGCAAGCAATCCCCTCTCCTGTGAAGAACTCAAGAATGCCCTGCATAGGTACATCTCTCTGGAACAACGACATTACTTCTCGGATGTGATTTCTTCTTTAGAAAAAGGTCAACAGATTGAGGGCGAGCTGAGCAAGCTTAACCCTTTCCTTTCTAACGATGGACTTATCAAGGTGGGGGGAAGATTAAAAAATGCTCTCCTCCCTGAAAACACCAAACATCCCATATTGATCCCAAAAAGGTCCCATTTGGCAGGTCTACTTTGTGATTATTATCACAGGTATACACTTCACGGTGGTCCTCTTCTGATGCAATCTCTTATCCACAGACATTATTGGATTCCTTCCTTGCGGCAACTAATTAGGAAAAGTGTATTCCATTGTTTACCATGCTACAAGTCGAAAGCAAAACCTAAAGCACCTCTCATGTCAGATCTTCCCGCCAGTCGTGTTACTCCAGCTCGCGCCTTTCTGGAGGTTGGGGTCGACTACGGAGGTCCGTTTTTACTCAGGGAGTCTCGCCGGCGCAATTCTGCTAAGTCCAAAGCTTGGATAGCACTTTTTGTCTGCATGTGCACTAAAGCCGTCCACTTAGAGTTGGTTACTTCCCTGAGCACTAATGCCTTCTTCTCAGCTCTGGACCGCTTTATAGCTCGACGAGGCCTTCCTATACGTATCTACAGCGACCAGGGCTCCAACTTCCTAGGAGCAGCAAGGAAGTTGAGAGAACTTTATGCTTTCCTCTCCCTCCATCAGCAAGAGATCTCAGACCACCTGACTTCGTCTCAGATTGAATGGCGCTTCAATCCTCCTTCTACCCCTCACTTCGGAGGCTTGTGGGAAGCGGCTATTAGGTCTACAAAACACCATCTCCATGCCGTTCTGCAAGACCAAGCCCTCACCTATGAAGAGTTTACCACTTTGTTAAATCGGATCGAATCTGTCCTGAATTCTCGACCCCTATGTTCTATTACAAATTCTCCGGTTGATAACTTGGATTATTTGTCCCCAGGCCACTTCCTGATTGGACAGCCCCTTCTCACTCTTCCTGAAAGTACCGAAGTGAAACGATTTCCTTTGAATACGCGTTGGGAGTTAGTTACGCGTTCTTTGCGCCACTTCTGGAAACGTTGGTCTCAGGAGTACTTGCACACCCTCAATACTCGTTCGAAATGGACTTCCTCCCGCCCTAATATAACGGAAGGTATTCTCGTCTTGCTAAGAGAAAGAGATACATCTCCTCAGCAGTGGATTCTCGGACGAGTAACTGAAGTCATGCCAGGACCCGATGGAGTAGTTCGAGTAGTAAAGCTTCGAACTGCTAATTCTGTCCTTGTACGTCCAGTACACAAGATCGTTTCTCTCCCAGAGGGACATGATCACTGAAGTTATTCAGGTTATTTTCTTTTAGAAGAGTTAGTTTCTTACTTGTATGTATTTGTTTTTTTTTTATAATATTTTTTTTATGAGTTTGCTTTCCATTCACTCCAAATTTAGGTGAAATGAGGCATTTCACGGTTGGAGGTATGTTTGAGAAGGTTTATTTAATTTAAAATGTTATTTAATCTAAGATAGTTCTTTTTTTTCTTTGTATAAATTAGCCTAGGTTAAGTTATGTTGTTCATGTGTCTTGTTTACGGCACGCCGTAAACTGTATCTAGAAGGCGGAGATCAGGAAATTTCTGGTCGAGAAGATGGCACCCCACGTTGAGTCTCTGAGTTGTTCGACCCAAGATATGATGATGAATTGTGAGTAAGCCCAGGGCTACCCAGACCGGAGAATGGAGAGCAGAGAAGAAGGCCGGATAAAGAAGAAAAATATGAACAATACCGACCTTAAATATGTAATGCCATTTTAATTATCATTTTTTTGTTACCATAGTCATAATTACCTCAATAAAAAGAATAATGTTCAATTTCATACAGTCCATTTATCATCAATTGAAAACACAACCAGCTAACAGAATTATTGGTAATATCCCCATCTCAAAGGGATCCCCTAAATTTGAACAGAAATAATTCAAGGAATATTTACCGAATTAAACAGGACATTGTTTTACAAAATTATATACACTAAAATAATTTAGCAACACCGAATTGGGATAAATCGTCCGAGTTTGCTTCTTTACGCTATATCGAATAGTTTCTTGTAGTTTTCGAGAGCGTAACACTTCCACGAAAATCATGGCATTTCAGAAACTTCACCAGCTCTGCAAAATTTTCAAAAAGCACACAAAAAATACTATAGTCCCCCAGTTTGATGTAATTTACGTTCTTTAGTTTATGTACTTATTTCAAGTCAATGGAATTATGTTACAACCTCATTATCCGGAAAAATTAATGTGAAATTTACTGTAAATTACCAGATAACTGGGCTACTATATAATTATATGATATTATTAGGATGCAATAAGAAAAATGCCAACATAGCCTTGAGTTTCCTAAATATTGGAACAAAAACAACTAGTCGACGTTTTGCCTGTTCCGATATTATAAGGAGTCATATCAAGAGAATCATCTAAAAAATGACATATTTCAGCACATCTCACATTAACAGGCTCATCAAATAGAGACTCTATGCTTCCTGTATGCCCCTCCACGACGCTCTATAAACAATCAAGGCAAATGAAGGTAATATACGAACATATGTTTTGGATTTTTTTTCCTATTGAATCCTCTTTATAATTTATGTCTATATTATAGTTTTTTCTCATTTTTATCGATATGATATTCTTATTGAGGATCTCTCAGTATATAGAAATACAAATTGATTTTTAAATATTCATCGCTGTAGGACTGAACATTGTAAAGAAGATCATTAATTATTTAGTCCAATGCCTGTTGATATTTATTTATTTATGTTGAGAACATCAAAGTTCGTCTTAAATTTCTTTCCAGCACTGAGTGCTTTCGATTTTATACGACTACATTCATTTCCACAAGTAGCTGTTATATACTATTATTATAGTTTATAATGTTATATTATAATATTATAGACTATTTTTGTAGTCTATGATAGTAGTAATAATAATAGCTTACTAACATTGAAGAAATACGTTAATATACCAAAAAAGGTAAGAAAATAAGGAAACTAAATACATCATTATGTTGAATAATACTGGGTGACCTTGTATTTATTTGGGAAAGAATATGGCCTGGGTGGAAGTCAAAGAATAGATTTCCTAAGTGGGTGATTAACTATTTATTAGAAACCGAACTACATTCCTAAGAGCAGGATTGACAAGATAAAAACATTTTAAAATGAAATATAAAGACTTAAAAAAAACAACAACATAATAATAATAAAATAGTACCAGCATAACTTCATTACTGGGTATGCTGTTTTTATGTTTTTATTAGGTGTTTTATGTTTTGCTATCATTCTTTTAATTTCAAATATTATTTTTTACATTACTTTCAACCTTTTACTTACTTACTATTCTTTTCATACGTGAATACGTCTTTAAAATTTCTTCAAAAGTGAGGAACCAATTAAAAAAAACGAATGATAACCAAATCATACAGTTTGGAGGGGGGATACAGTTTGGTGTTGCAGCTACCTATAGAGATATCTATCATCTCCATTCAAAATTAAATTAGATAAATGGATAGCTAAATGACAAAATTATTTATTGAGATAAGTGAAAACTGTACACTGTGGACACGCGTGCTGTGGAGGAGGAACTGCCGCCATTTTGAGATAATTTTGCTGATTTCAGTATAACTTTTGACTCAGAAAAGCTACGACGTTCGTTTAACCTCCTTTCGTCAGCTTTCGTCAAGCTCTATCCATCGTATATGAAACTTCTTCTTCGTCATTCCCTTATAACTTACGGTGTCGGGGCAGCCAGTGTCCATTAGGGTGACCACTAACCATATGAACCACAGGTGACAAAAATGTGGGAATTTTACGATTCTCCATGGTCAGTATAACCGTTACTTTATGTCCAACTGAGATATTTGAACTATTATAGTAAAAAACGTGACCTAGTGCCTATGAGACCATTTCCGAAATTATTCAATCATTTTGTTGTAGTGAACAAACTACTGGTCTGATTTGAATGATTGAAAGCTCATTTCTCTGCAAAGTATCCTTATTCAATTGAGCTCAAATAACTACCTATAATACCTACAAAAAAAAATACCTCAGTCAACCAATACTTGGAATAATGGACTTAGTCAAATAATAATGTTTCTTGTAATTTATTCTTCTGCTTCTTCTCATGGCAGATTCACGAGATGTGGAGGCCATATTGTTAAGGGAGTGAACTCCAGCAAAAACATACACAATCACAACTTGATAAAAATAGATTTACAATTGATAATAAATTTAAAAAATATATATATATATACTTGGGTAAAATAAAATAAAAAAAATGCAAACAATATTGTGACAGAAAGCAAAAACTCACGACACTACTCAGATCTTATATGTTCAAAGGATACTTTGCAACTAACTACAATTAAGAAAGATTACGAATTATTTCAGCTATGAACCGCTTTATATTGCAGATTTTTGTCGACTGATTCGCACTCTTTTTTCCTAAACGCGCAAACACTTCGTAATTTTATTTTGCTGGGTGAAACTGTATATTAAGATTTTCCAGATGTTTTACTCTCTCCTTCCATATTTCTTAAGCGTCATAGACTGTTTCTTGGACCATGGTTGTGCAGGGTGGCAATTTGTCCGAGATTTTTTTATTTATTTTTTTTTTCGAAAATACGCAACGATTTCAATATAAATTGAATCTACTAATTTTGTTCAGGGCCATTTCTCATATAGTAAAGGGGACTTAGTTAAATTAATGTTGAAAACTCATATTTCACGAGAATTTATTTATTAAAGTATAAACGCATACACCAGAGAACCAAATCGGGACAAATCTGGGCTACCTACACCAGTACCTACCAGAATAGAGACATTAATAAAATGCCTGAGTGACAATAGGGAAGCTATTTGGGTGGAACAATATGAGGACTATTGGAGGCCCTGTTCCAACAATCAGCTCTCAACATTGCCCATTTTCGAGGCAATTACAGGCACATGGGGCATTGGAATCTCTATAGAAACATTCGCCATCCATAGCCCATCCCCCTTCCTAACAAAGGTTCATAAAATTATGCATGTGCTATGGATGAAATTTCCTGAAACGTGTTCATCAATATTAATGATTCCCAAATGAAATATACTAGCGAAAATAATTGAGAAATGAATATTAGATTATGTTTCAATGCTAAACTAAATTATTTTATTTAAAAAAAATGTATTTATATAGAAACTATTCGGTAGTATACAAATAACAAATTCAACTTAAAAGGCCACGATCTTCTTTTCACACCTCTCGGAGGATTATAGGGAATTCATGATATGACTGTTATACTCCCAAATCAGGAATAAATGGGACATTGAGGGCATTTTGGAAGACTTTATTCGTAACTAAGGAGAATTAAGAATTTCTCAGCTAAGGATTTTGGATTGGAAGAGAGAGAGGAATTGGATGGCTTTGTGCAGCCCAAAAGCTCCGTAAGTCTAAATAGGTTTTATAATACTGATTTATACGTATATGAATATTTTAGTAATTAATTGGGAGCTTAGAGCGTTTGTCCAATAAGTGTAGCCTGAAACGCCAAGCAGTTTCTTGTTGTTTCATTCTAACTTGGATGATTCCAAGTTAAAAATTTGTCAAGATTTTATCCTAAGTTATAAGCTAAATTAAATTATTAGCTAAATTTCAAAAAAAAATTAGAATTCATCTCTACAAATTGTACTCGACGCTTAAATGAAATGGATATATTATTTTGCCAATTACGACCAAGAGATGTTTCTAGAACAAAAACCATTTCTTTTATTAATCAAGCGAGATATCGAATTAGCTTGAATAAGAGACCAACTTGTTCACTAACCATTATCTTGTTCTAACAGACCATTTTAACTTACCGTAACCATGATGTATAGTCCAATATGAATTTCTTGAAGAAGCGGAATCATTTTTTATCGTCGTGCGCATATGCATTGAGTTATAATGGGTCATGCATTGGCCTGAAATAGAATTGTTACTTATATTATTCTATAACTCCATTTTAAGCTAAAAACTGCAAGAATCGAACGATTCCGCTTTCTAAATACAGTCAACATATAGATGACGCTACATCTCGACATAATTACATCTACTTTTCATTAGCGATTAACCCGACCAGATGTGTGATGCATCCTCGTTGGATTCTTTTTACTGTACTTTTTATTTTACTTTGAATGTGACTTATGGTCTCATAGATTTTTCATTGCATTAAAATAAAAACTCTGATGAAATACACATAAACTTTTTTTACATTGAGAATTCTTTTCTTGTTTACACGTTAAGAACTCCATGAAGTGTATCCGAGATAAAAGTGTATATCTATTTGTGATACAAATTATGGAAATGATCAGTTCTATAATATGCAAAAGAGAAGTTTAAAAACACTTCATCGCTATCGAATATGAAGAAATACTTACGCACTGCTGGTTCTTTTCGTCCGTGTAATCCTGCGGGCTTCCCCTGTTTCTGTACAGATTGACGTATAATGCCAAATATGCACGTGCTGGAGTTACCTGATAGTGTTGTACAAAAATACAAATATAAGCGTGAAAGTTCGTTTTTAAAGTGCTAGTTGCTTACAGTCATAAGATAAAATTATTTTAAATATTTTTTTCCTTACATTAAATGATTGAATTAGGTGGATGTTTTCCTTTACCTATCACACGATCAATCTCTGTTTTTTTTTCATTTTTTGTGAGGGCAAATAATAACTTCTTGGAAGTTTCTACGTTTTCTATTTAGGACCTTATCTAACTTAAAGTTTAAAATTACAAGTAAATGGTTCAGGTTACTAAGCATTATCAGGCGATAACAATTTTATTCATTACTATTTCTTGTTTTTTAATATCGCTACTGATAATATTTTCATGATGCAACATTTTATAGAGTAGGTCATGCATATAGTCATATTCATATGTATCCTCCATAACAATCTTGAGCGCTGTTTCACCTTAAGAACAGCATGAGTCGAATTGGACTATGAACTACATTGTGGAAAATTGAAACATGATACCTTAAAAATAATGGTATTACAAAAAAGGAAATAAAACACTAAAAGAACTAAAACTGAGCAGAGTTGCTGAGTGGTAAGGTTGCCATTCCGAAAGACCTGGGTTCAATTCCTTTTGTTTGTAGGCTTTTATTCAATCCTTGGGATTGCTCTCCAAGGAGGGTTGATTATATCGGATCTATGACCATCCTAGTATGACCCTCCTGGTCTATGACCCAGCCTCTTTAACGTGGGGACCCAAAATAAGGGTGGAAATTCTGTTGGTTGAGCTTGATCCAGGATAAATCACCTCCCGTTGTCCAAGAAACAGTACAGTCTCTACCATGAACTGAACCCCAGATCCTTCAAAGGTACGGGAAACGAAAAAGAAAATAATAAAGTTATAATTATCTAATTATGAAATTTAGGCATTATCAAAAACCAAATTTTTCACTTGCCTTTTTATTTTATTATAAAATAGAGTCTAGGTTGAATTAAACTTGATATTCAACAGTGTAACCTTACATTATTTTCTATCTCTTTTAATTTGGTCTTTAAAAACATTTATAAAATAAAGTCCTTTTTACAACCTTTTTTTCAATACATCGATTTATATAAACATAGGAATGTTAGGAGTGTTAAGGAGGAATGTTAAGGTTTATCTTATATCAATTGAAAGCAGAAAGAGTTTTTGTTTTAAACTCATATATTTTAATCTACAATTGTCTACAAAAAGTACTTGTAAATGCAATGAACTGTTAATAACATGGATAAAGTACTACATATGTTGGAATGAAAAAAAAAATAATGATAAATTAGTGTTTATTCTGAAACAGACCCAATACTGTAGGGTGGTTACTATGACAATGAATGTTAGGCCAACTATTTTTTTATGCACTAATTTTTGGTGAGAGGTTGTTATTATGATTCCAATGAATTTGAAACAGTAATTAATTATTTTCTTATAATGTATAGTCACGTTTTATATTACATTACGTTATTAAATTCGAATAAAAACAAGTTTATAACTATTTATAACAAAAATATTGTTTTTTTGAGAGTCTATATGCAATCAATATAAGTTGAATTTTGTTATCATAATAAGTAAATAATAAGATTAAAACATTAAAAATAATCAATATCTACTAAATACTTTAGTATTGTTAAATTATCAATATCAATTATCGAGCCTGGGTATGCATTTACCACAAGAACAAACTTACCACACCGCACCTTGGATATTTATATTCATTAATTAAAAAAATTATTTAACCAAAAAAGATTTAAAATTCCAGGCTATATTTCGAAAGGGAAATATGGGCATCTGAAGGAATGTGTCCATTGGTAGCTAGAGAGGCTCTTGGCGAAGAAGAGGAGAGGCGTCTGACAAAGTGGTGGACATTTGCATCTTAGGAAAATGACACTGAGCACGAAGAACTGGAGGAACCTGTTGAAATAGAAGAGAGTAGTGCTCAGCGGCCTTTATAAAAGGCGAAGACTGGACCGGAACATCTCCTGGAACATCTGGAGCTCCTGAAAGCTGGAAGCGCCAAACTTGTTACCATTTTGAAGGAAGTGATCAGCCTTGTCCTCAGGGGAGATGATATCCCGGATGACCTTAGGGCTCGCTACAGATCATCTATATACAAGAAGGGTGATACGAAAGTGTGCCGGAACTATCTCGAAATCTACGTGGAAAGTTCTGCAGCCAGCATCTAACCCTTTTACGGCGTAACGGTCATGTACGGACAATATATTTGTTGTTCGTCAAATCATTGAGAAGTCCCAGGAAAGGAAGCAGAAACTATGCATGATCTTTCCAGACCTGTAACTGGGTGAAAGGTGGAGCAAGACCGAAAGGCTACCCGAATGCTACATCCTTTCCTCTGGAATACAGATATATTTAAATAAAATAAACACTGTATTTTCACAGCTATAGTGGAAACCATCCTGACACTTTCCTCGGAAACTTGGACTATGAGCCTCCGTCTGTCATAGGTGCAGGCGGTTGAGATGGATTTCTTGAGGAGGCGTATCCGTATAACCAGGCTGGATAAAGTAAGAAACTAAGAAAGTTTACAGAGGATGGATGTGGATATAACAACAAATGAAATGATCAGGGAAAGCCAAGATGGTACGGCCATATGAAGAGAATGGCGTTTGAATGTTGGCCGAACCGAATCCTGGATTGGATTCCACCAGGGGAGAGAGGACGCGGACGGCCCAGAAGCAGGTGGGTGTCTAATACAGCTAATATGTCTAATACTTTATAGTATAGTATATTAAATTTGCGAACCAATCAATTGACCAAGCTCAAACAATAATGATAATAACTTTTAAAACAAATAACAAGTTACATTCAATCCTTTTTTGGAGGATAAAAACCTAAATTAAATAGCCTTGTATAGTGGCAGTCTGCATTACATATATTTGTAAATATTTACAAATATTTTGATTGAAATTTATTCTTTCAAAACATTTAACTAAAAACAATTATGAGTATTAGTATTTTAGTTATATTATTTTACAGCTGTAACACATTCTCCTTTATCGGCCGGTCTTTTTTTCAGTAGAAGTTGTATAGATGCCCCTTATATTGTAGTGGTTTCTTTAGTTCATTGAATGAGGTTAAATCCATTGATTGGTACCTGGAAAAAATATATATAAATCATTATTGTATGTGTGTAGTGTGGGTGTGTTTACTTCATAACTGCATATTTATAAAAATCGAAAGACCGTCAAAGATTTATATGATTGTTGTTAAGTAAGAATAAGGAATTATTACATCGTACCTTTGGAATACAAATGATGCATATGAAAGAAAATCTAAGCACTAGATCCAGGCTAGAACTAGATTGCACACCTACGACATCCAACAGACGCCAGAAAGACTACTTGCTACATATGTGGACGATACTGTTAAACTTTCGACCAATAATAATCCCAACATAGCTTCTCAGAACCTTCAAACACAATTAAATTGAATAGGAAATTGGCTCGATAAATGGCGTATAAAAATTAACTATCTAACCAAGTAGATAGTTTTTTCATGCGAATGACACTTTCTTACGGTTTTTATAAATGTTTTAAAATGATAATTAAAACAACCAAAGGATGTACAAATACTTATTTTACTTCTCATGTAGATAAAACCTTATAAGTCGCAATAGAAATATAGTCCAGGAAATCGTGTGGATAAATGTGAAATTTATTTACAAAGGTTCACCTATATCATTTAATTATTGTCCTTAAAAATTAATTAATTATATTTATTTGGTTAAATCATCATTACGTTACACAAAATTAACAACTTAATTTTAATTAGGATTTGTTTTTCTATATTCTAAGAAGCAATAAATGATTGTGCTTCTGGTAATAAATCACGTTTAATGTTTATTATTTTCGGTCTAAGAGTCGAAATTAAAGGATCCGAATTGTCCTCAGATTTGAATCTTTTTTTTCATGAAAAAAGCGAACATATCCTCTGAACATTTTCTAAAACTTTCCGTTTGTGTCCGTCTTTGTCAATCGGTTAATTGTTTGAATGACTGAGAACGAGATGGTATACTTGCAGCTGTTGATGATATCCCCCAATTTTCATCGAAAAATCCCAGAAGTTTGAAATAATCCCAAGTTTTATTTGCCTAAAATATCTTATTATGGGTGAGTTGTTTTCCAATAGGTGCACGATTAATTTAAGGCATTACCTCAAACAGTGGATTTCTTTAAAAATATGAGACTTTCTAGAAAAATTTATATTTCAATTCAGATTTTTTCATTTGATTTGACTTCAC